>KK122116.1:184261-225333 GCA_000611955.2 Stegodyphus mimosarum | reverse complement strand
TGTTTATGTTATATATATATATATATAAAACATATAAATATGTGGATGGACAGATAGAAAAAGAGTGAGAGAAGGGCAACTCCTTGTGATTTTTGTGATATTTTCTTTTCCCGATTTGTAATTTAATATTCATTAACGGAATTAATGATATTTGTTTATTATAGTAATTTATTGTTTATTGCTTTGTTCAGTCTGTATCATTGTCAATCGTCGATCCTTTGAAGAGTAATTCAATTATTTACTAATTTACTTTCCTGTTTACACTAAGATACTAAAGAAATAATAGTTTACTTTAATCACCACTAAATGTGGGGCCAGTGGCGCAACGGATAACGCGCCTGACTACGGATCAGGAGATTCCAGGTTCGAATCCTGGCTGGCTCGTTCAAAATTTCTTTTTTATCACATTTATTTGTTTATTACATTGTATTTTATTTCAACATACAAGCATACAGCAAAAATAAATAAATTTTAAATTAAAGGAGAATCCAAAGAATTATAATCAATTTTACTGCAAATCTTAGTTGAATTATTAATGCAGCCAGCAAATTAATGCAGTTAAATTGTTTAATCAATTCAACATTCAAGTGTATGAATATAAAATAGAACTGAAAAATTCATTATTATTATTATTATTATTTTTTACATATGAAAGAAATTGTTTCTTCTGATCGATTCTGTTTCTAATTTTGCTTTTTTTATATATATATATAATTTAGAAATGATTAAAAAAATTACTTTATATATATATATATATATAGGAAAATTTGGAGGCTTTGAAAGTGGAGGTCATAATAAGAACAGACTTTTGTAAAATGTAAGAACAACTAGGAAAATATTATAATTGGATAGGAAATTTCAAATTTTATATCTAAAGGATGTTCATAAATGTGGACGCATTAAAAAAAAATTATATTGAATCAGAGTGCAGTCTGCACCAATCCCTCATCACCGAGGCCGATGTTTTGGGGGCCACCATGAATTTCAGTTCAAATTTTCACCAATAGATGGCGCTGTACAATCAACATTGAAATTAATATAAATTTAAATCTTTTAACAGAAGCTATGCAACTGAGAACATAGGATTGATTACTACATTACAACTAGAACTGTAATGATGTACGCAAATAAATGCTGTTATTTTATTCATATAGTAGGACACTAATATCGCCATCTGTTGGTGGGATTTGAACTAAAATGTATTTTATACCTCTTCCCTTAAAAAAATATCCACCTTTTATGACAAGTCCTTAGGTTTGAACCATATCTGATAGAGTTTGCTGATTTTAGATAAATTTTTTAAATGCGTCCATATTTATACGACACTCTACATCACTGATTTTAAAAGTAAAGGAATGTTTAAAATTCAAGGTCAATTGATTCCTGTTTGATTTTTAAAGCCCTCCAAGAGAGGCGAGACGACATCTAAAGGGTGGAGAACCTGCATACATCGCACTACCTGCATCACCCTACCTTTTTGACCCTACTGCGCTGCGTTCGAATCTTCGTTGGGCCTCAGTTCAGTTACTTGTACTTTTGATACGAAAATAAACTGTCGACTTGCTAAATTATTATTATTATTATTATTATTTTACATCGTCATGAGTTTGGTAATAAAATGCGAATACAATAATGATTATCTTAAATACGGTTGTTAAGAAGTATTGAGAAAGGATCCTATGAGACCTTCTTGTCTGGAGCAGCATTTGTCGATAAAACATAGCGCATTAAAAGAGAAGACAAAGGAGTTTTTTTCCCTCTTCTTGTCTGGAGCAGCATTTGTCGATAAAACATAGCGCATTAAAAGAGAAGACAAAGGAGTTTTTATTCCCTACAAAATGTGGAAGTTTGAAACATGTGACATTGGATAATACTGGATCATTTGCACAGTCATCTGAAAAAGCGCTAGAAGCTTTGGTATTGGAGAAACACTCGTCAATCACTGTCTGTTGAAAGCAGCTAATATTGTTTTTGGATGAGAAAGTAAACAAAAACTTCATAAATACCGCTTTCCGACAACACTGTAAAACAATGCATTGATGATATGGCCTGAGATATGAAACAGCAGTGTGCAGTCGTGAAGGAATCAAATTTTTTTCGCAATATTTTTAGGCAAGAGTACAAATGTTGCAAAATATTGCTGCGTTTCTTACGGGTTTGTGGATTTGGAGTGACTGACGACACTTGGTGAAGTATCAAAACACAATTTATTAGCCAGTATTATTCAGGACAGTTCCAAAAACACGTTTACAGTCGTCGAAAATTACGACAAGCACGCTGAAACAATCAGCGACACAGCCTTCAGGCTATAACGGTGGAGACAGCTTCATGAACCAGAGTGACAGCTTCCGACTGGGTTCAGTCGTTCTCGGAACTCGAGACTCTCCAAGCTACAACTCGCGATGCACACGACAATAAGCACTGGAGTACTTCTCTCGACTCGGTTCGGTCGTTCTCGAAGCTCAATACACTGAAGATAAAACTCGACGAGGCACTAACTTGCGATTAATTCGATAGACTGCGAGACACTGACTGACTCCCTCACTCACTGACTATTAACCGACTGGACTCTCCGCGTACCAGCAGAGTTTATATAGCTTTTGGCTTGCGCTCGAGAACATTCTGGGCCAAACCGGTAAGAAGTCGTTCCAAAAGATTCTCCATCTGTCTGTGGCATATCGCCAATTTTGTTAACAAACATCGCCAACAAACATCTATGTGCTGACAGAAGCATTACAAGAGCAAGCTTTGGAAATTAAAAATGATTCTGCGAGCAAATAGGACTTCGAGAACACCTTTAGAACTTTAGGTAAAACATCACATATCCTAGCAGAGCAGAACAAACACTGCAACTGTATTTACCCTTTTCAAGCACTTATTTGTGCGAAAGAGCATTTTCACCAATTATAGGAATAAAAACGAAGTATAGAAGCAAAGTCAATATTGCTAGTGAGTTACGTTGCGGATTTTCTTCTACTCAATCAAGAATTGCAAATTTTGTCAATAATACCAAGTTGATCTGTCTCATTGACTTATTTGTTCTTTTTTTCTTACCATATATATATGAAAACAGTATATTTTTATAAGAAAGCCTGTATAAATTATGGTTTTTGTTCTTACTGTCCTCATAGATAGGAAATAACTATTATCATTGAGGAAGGGCAGAGCGAGAATTACGAAAAATTTCACTTTGGGCAATACGAAGGCGTGACGAAAAAAAAAGGTGAGGGATCTGTGCTGTATACGTATTTGATATCTCGAATCTAACGGGAGAGGAAAATTTTTGAAAAATTGTTTTTATGAGATAAAAGAAAAATATTTTATTGAGCACATTTTTGCTTCTAATATCTGATTAAAAGTTTAAAATATATGCAAAATTCAATTAAATATTCAAAGGAAAATTCAGTGCATTTGACAAAAAAGAGAATTTTATCTCTACTGTTCTCGTAGCAAGCGGGAAAAATTCACTTGCGCTAAAAGTAAAAGACGCCCCCGGGTGGGCTCGAACCACCAACCTTTCGGTTAACAGCCGAACGCGCTAGCCGATTGCGCCACGGAGGCGATGAAAGTTCCTTTCAAACATTCCAATATCTACAGTAACACATTATTTAGTATCTTCTTTGCAAGAAAAAAACTTACCTTTTTTAAGGCTGAGTATTCTATACTGCGCGTAGATGTGTCTTATAAAAATATATTGTGCTTTATAAAACGTTTTTTCAATAAAAATGAAAAATATGCATTTATCATAGCAACAAATTTAGCAGTTGGCAAACCAAATTTTGACATAGCTAACAAAATCAGGAAAGCTGAGCATTTAAATTTAGCGAATGCTGTCACTTTTATTTCTTTTGCCACATAAAGATCATTCTATAAAGTTCACATAAATGACCGTTTTAAGAAGATTTATTTTCTGATGAGTTTTAGACAAAACAATGCATTCGAAGTTAACGATCTGGAACACATTTTAATACAAATGTGAGATGTTAACAATATTTAATTTTAATTTTAAGCTTCTAAACTAAAAACGATGTTTATCAAGGTTTAAACAAAGTTGTTTGAATTAAACGCATAACCCGAAACATAAGTAACTACAACATAGCTTAGCAGTAATAATATATTAACAAGATCTGGAGCTTGTTTAGGTCTTTTCGGCACTTGGCAATTTTCTCCAGAGCAGTACCTGAGGCAAGTTAATTAAGAAACAGCTTTTAAAACATACTGACAAAGTACTCAGTGTATTTGCAGTTTCATCCACTTCTTTCATATCACGTTTTTATAACCTTCCTCTATAACGTCGGGGACGTAACGAATTAGCACAAACACCTTGGCAGGTTTGGTGATTTTTTAATAGAAGAAAAGGAAGGATGACTCATAATTGAAAATTAAAATGTTTGTTTCATACCTATTTTGCATTTTAATTAGATATTTATACGGGAAATCAATCAGTAAACATATTTACAAGAATTTCTTTCTTTTGCTGTGATAGAAATTTAGTGACAATCGCGGTTTCCTGTATAGGTTATGTGGGAAAATACTGCTTTCTTCAAAAATTTTATTAAAAGTTTTTTCCTCTGCAGGCAAATTCCACAACAGCATGTTTTAAAATTGAGTTTAAAAAAAAAAAAAAAAAAAAGGAATTGTCAATAATAGGCCATTGGAACTTGGAGTCAGGATCGGCTTTAGGAATTTTGCCTGACAGTGTAATCTCTCCAGGTTCTAAATTCTGCTGCCTGCTTATCTAAGCAGGCAGTGCCTGCTTAGATTCTAAAAATTTTGCCGCCCTTAAGTTCTGCCGCCGGGTCTGGCCGACACCACCGAGTCCGCCGGTCTGGTAGAAGACTCTCGGTGGTGTCGGTTTGGCACTGACTCTTCTTGGAATACAGCAAAAAGAACGCATAAAGTGATTTTGCTTGTAAAATTGAAAAAGTATTATGAACATGGTTGCCAAAGTTCGGCGCATTCTGAAAATTTCTTGACTTTTACTGAAGTGTTTGCGATAAGATGTAAATACCTAGTTTTGCATCCTCATTAAGTACCTAATTTTGCTTCATCACTAATTACCTAATTTTTTTCATCATTAAGAACTTAATTTTGCTTTATCATAGTAGCCTAGTGAAATTTACATATTAACTACATTTTCTGCAAGTTTGTGTATGCGACAAACGAAGTGTCTACCTTTAAGAAATGAAATTTTTGGGTTCTAAGAAAGCTAATGTCCATTAAAAAAAGGGAGGGGAAGAAAGAGAGGTGAGAGATCCGTGATTTCTGTAATTGGATTAAAATACATAGGAAATTCTCCATGCGGAGTGTTGCGACAGGGTTTGGACTTCCTACATTTTACAGCTGCCGCCCAGACGGGAAAGTAATTAGTGACTCTGATTACCGTACCAAAGGGCTGCCCCACCGATATAGTGGTTAGCGTCGCTGACTGCCGTGCTGAAGGGCCTGGTTTCGAATCCCGGAGAAGGCATAGATGTTTGTAAGTGTATAGTGCTCGTGTGGCATAGGGAAACTCTAAATACGCAGCGAGCTGACAGTCCTCTCTCTAGAGGTTGCGGATAGGGAGAGAGGGGTGGGAAACTCTCGGACCCCTCCCCCGAGGAAGCGCTCTATCAAAATTGGAGGCGGAACTGAGCTAAATCGCACTGTCACCTGTAAGGTGCTCAAGGCTGTTGCCAACGACAGGCATAAAATTGCGCTCCTTGCCACGAGGAATTTCGTGGGTTTGGGCTGACTGTTGGTTAGACAAGTGAGCAAGAACACTAACAACCGCTTCTGGCCTTAGTAGTGGCCAAAGCCTGCCCGCCATTAAAAAAAATATGTTAGAGCTTATAGGCGACAAACCTGGGAATTACGGCCGAATAAACATTTAGGCCAGTGAAGGCGACTCAATGGTTTCAGTAAAAATTCTTTGGTATATATTTAACTGCTTACTCAGATTTCTCATACTTATCCCGAAATGAGGGATAACAAGGGTTTAAAAAAATGATCCCATATAGATATGATAAAATAACATCTATTTAATGCTGAAAATGCAGAGAATGTTCCTTTCTCTCCCTATTTAGCAAAGAATTTAGGGTAAAGAGATTTGAAACATCAAGTTTGAAATGCCCTCACAGTACCTTATATAAGTATAAAATTGAATTGTCTAAAAAATCTGAAATTTAAATTAAAGTCATTTATTAAAAAATTGGCAAATATTTAATCACTTTGCCAATTGTGAGAATTTACTTATTTTTATTCTAGCAGAATGTTATTGCATTAAAAATGAGTTTAAAAGTTCTGCACATTCCAGGAGTTCAGTTAATGGCCTTAGAGGCATCTGCACCAACAAGCAAAAGAAAATAACATCCTGAGAATCTCTTTAAAATCAACCTCATGTTTTTAAACAAAAACTGGTGAGACTTTCAAAAAACACTGAAACCAAAAATAAATCAATAATAGTCTTGATGGATTTTATTTATTCCAGTTGATTTCACCAGCATTTTAACAACTTAGCGACACCGCCGCAAAGAAAATTCTCAGCAATGAGAATTTGTTTAGCCACCCATGTTAATAAACCATTTATTTGAGTACCAACGGCGAAAAAGAGGATCAATTACAAGGCACGTATACCATCAACACATTTTTTTTCTCCTCAAGAAATTTTCTCACAGTTTTCCAACACGCATACATTTTAAAAGCAAAATTTTTTCCTCTTAGTTTTTTCTTTTGTTTTATAGATAATCTTCGTTCCACTGGAGTTACTTCAGTGTAATTATCTCAGATTCCAGCACAGCTTCAACGGTCATTGTTGGAAACAATGCAAGAAGCCTCAATAGGAAAATAAAACATTTTGACAAACTACAGCAAACGTCCATTTCTTTCATGCAGTAAAAGAAATTAAAAGCTGTAGGATTCGGTAAATTAAATCTTTGAGCTTTGACCTTCCCCGAATTTTATTTTCTATAAGTCAAATTATTTCAATAACAAAATGAGCCTTTACAAAGTTAGACCAACACATAATATTTTTAATAAAGAAACAATTTCATTGAAGATAAGACATATTTTCATAAATGGGATTTTTCCTAAGATATTTCTACTCTTTGTGTAAAATACTTAGCTTAAAGGTGATACACTTTTTCCTTTGTGAAGAGAAAAATAGGTGAAATAAGATTGCTTAAGTATCTAAAGCAATTTGCCAACTCTCCTCTTGTGCCTCCGTAGCGCAATCGGCTAGCGCGTTCGGCTGTTAACCGAACCTGAAATATTTCAGATTTTAACGGTTGCCTAAAAAAGCTTGTTAAGGTTTATTACTCTCTCGATGAGCTCACAGTTTACCAGTCTGTTGTTGCACTCACTCTCGCTAACCCCCCCTTTTTTAATCTTTATTATTAAGCATCGTTTTATTCGCATTAACCTAATAGTTTCTAACAGCAGACTAATAGATCTTTTTGGCAATATGTTGCCAGAAAATATTATCTGCGCGTATTATTTTTAAAGAAATAATATAGCATAGGGGCTTTTAACTATTATCAATATTCCTATATTTTAATTTATAAAACCAGTTAAAAAGTAATCTAAATAAACGTATATATGCATTTCTGCTATTTTGAAAAGAAGAGGGGTGATCTTCCAGCTATGGAGAAAGGGATGCATATATGTAAAGCAACAGAAATAAAACGATGCTGCCACCAAATGTCATCATCATGTATTATTTTTAAAGAAATTATACAGCGAATCAAAAAAAAAATCTTCGCATCAAAATAATGAGAAGAAGCGAAATCATAATATCGGGTTAATATTTAGAATTTTCATTTGCGAAAGCATTTTATAAAATGTTTTTTCAAACGAAAATTCTTTCGCGCATGCATGAAAACATTTTATATTAATTATACGTTTTTGCGATTAAATTAACAGTAGGCGGTTATATTCATAATGATTAACCCTTTTACTGTCAAGTATGCTTCCTGCATCAGGTGTTCTGCTCCATACAGATCTCACATGAAGATTTGGTTTTGAATGATGGAAACCGGATGGCTTTAGTGCTTCTTGTTAATACTCTAATCACTTACGCCTTAAAAGCTTCGTTCATACGGTGGCTTTAAAACCATACGTGGTCTAAAACGAGTTTTGTTGCTGGGCAACCAGACCTTTTAAAACTGGTTTAAGGATTTTGCCTAAATGTTTTAAGTTTTCAGCCTTATGTCATTTGATATAAAAGCCGACCAATCACAGCAAAGCAAACATCAGCGGATGATTTCGCCGAGTCAGTTACACCTTTACGAATGCACAACTTTACATTCTTTCTGATTGGCTTTGGTTTAAACTCTGCTCAACAGGTGGGAATGAAATGAATTACTTTTATGCCGCATCCAGTAGAACGGTGTCTAAACACCAGGGTGCCTGAGCACAAGGCTCTATCCCATGTAGAACATATTACGACACTGCGAGTAACACTTATTAGGTAACCTTAAATACTTAAGATTTTTTTTAATAGTAAGTAGCAGTTTAATATTGAAAGCCCAGAAGTCGTCGACTTGGTGAGTAGAAGAGGTTAGGCAAATACAGGTAATTCGAATCCGTTACATAAATATATACACTATACGCATGCGTAAAAATAGAGAATGCATTATCTGATGAGATATATGAATAACAGAGGAGGCCAATATAGCAGAGAATATATAACAGTAAATAAACATTATAGTAAATTACATAATCCATACATTAAGTTGGTCCATAGGCCTGTCAATATCAATGAGGTCATTACCACAAAGTTTTATCACAACAGACTTTCTATTCTCTGGAGTGTGACTTGTCCAATTAAAACACAGTGATGCTAGAGCTAAGACCACCGGAATTTTTGTGGAAAGAGTTCCTTATATATTCAAGAGAATTTCTCTAAAAATTTTAGATTCAACTGGAATGAAACCAAAAACTCATCTCTGCTACGAGAAGTAAGAGGCAGATGAGTCGGTAGGTGAGCTGATCCAGCTGATAATAGCTTATCGGCCAATTAAGCCGTACAAGTGGATTTATCAATTTCAAAATACTTTGAGGGCATGTGTCCCGGGCTGTTATTTTCAAAAGGTGAGAAACTTGAAAAAGATCATCTGAATGGAAAAGTACTTTCCAAATCCAACAGGGATATTAGTTGCTTGAGGGGCATTGCTACTAATATGGAACGACAATAGCTTTGTCACCGACTTAGCGAAGTTGACCATCTAGCTTATAATACTCAGGACTGCTTCAGGATGAAACTGGGATAATATGATCTTGACAACATGATCCAAGTTATTAAAATAAGTTATAAAAATCCAACGTGATTAAAGTATGTAACTTAACCGACTGCGTAATTAATGTGTTTCTTTAATGTACAGTTGCTTCTGTAAGTGAAAGGAAAATTGTAGCAAGTGCTCTCCCGATTGAATGACATTTCCTTGCAAGTGGGGTGATCTTTTAGTTGAACTTCTCTTTTTATTTAACAATTAAACGGCATAAACTTAACTTACTGAAGTATTTACGCGTTTCTTTGCTTCAAAGAACGAGAGAGAGAGAAAAAAAAGATTCTTTTAGATTGTTATATAACATACACACTTTCCTCTCTTACTTTATATAAGTAGAAAACTGAACTCCTTTTTAAGCGAGCTCAAAATGGCGCGATTATAGAAACGGAAAATTGCATCAGGTAAAATTCATGACATACCGAACTCACTAGGAATACATTATCTAGTATTTAACTCGCGGAAACTATGAAACCAGAAATATATCCGTTACGTCTTTTCCGCATATATCATTCAATCATTGTGAGAATTGCATAATATGATGGGTTTAACTCCATCACTAACATTCTGCGAGGAAGTTTTATTCGCTAAATGTATCTGTTTTGGGTAATTTTTAAATTTAAGCTAAGTAGTGGAATCGATCACTAGATGAGGGAGAAAAATACATTTGTAAAAAAAATGAATTATGCATATTTATTCTAAATACGTCATTTATTATATCCGCGATCTTAACAAAGTTGGTGGTCGCTAAAAGTGTAATAACTTTTGCTCTATTTATTTTATGCAGATTTGTCTTACATGATATTACATATTTCAGTGGTCTCATATTACGTCCCGTTCTCATTTGGCATTCGTTTTGTTAATTTTGAAACATTTATTTACTTACTTTTGAAAAACCGCAGGTGATTGAAAAAGGTGAACAATGAATCAGCGGATATGGAGGCTCGGCTGTATTTATACTAAACACTTTAGTAATCTTTATACTAGAATCTTTGAAAAAAAATGAGTCACATATTTTTACTACATTTTCTTCTATTTGATTAGACACTTTATCTACATTTCTTTACTTTAATTGTTTAACTAAATATGTTAAATCACAGAAGGGTTATCTGCCTATAATGATTTTTTTTAAGACAACTAGCTCCACACCTTTCTAGCCAACAAATTCATCAACATTCGAACTGATGTCGAGCTACCTGTGCTTAGCTATCTTATCCACTGAACCACTGGTGAGCTGAAATATTTTTATTAGTTATCAAAATGAACTAAAAGCTACCTATAATCGATTTTTCTATCGAATTATTATTATCATTTTCCACCAATTATTAATTTTGAGGAAAGGAAGAGCCTAATCTAGTATTCAGAAATAACACTTCCTCGCATCTTAAAGGAAAAAACAGTCAAAAGAAACCTTCTGACACTTTTAGAGATAAAAAAAAAAAAAATCGATATCTTAGCGAATCGTATCGATTAGCTAAACACTCCACAAACTGCGAAGCACCGAGAGAAGCTGTTTTGTCCGCATTTTCTAATATAAATGTTTAATCCTCTTCTCTTAGCCTGCAGCCATCATCTTGTCGCATGCTCCGGCACAATTATTAAAGGCGTTGCCACTCGCAAACTTCGGGACTAGTAATTTATTTCGGATTTGCAATTAGTGCTGTCGGTGTGCAAATTGATTCGACAGAATCCCTCGCCCCCGGGCCTTTGACTGAGAGTTTCGAGAGTTACGTAGAGGCGAGGGAGGTGTAGCAGGGATTAGCGTAGTCATTTGAGTAGTAGGTGCTGTGCTTATTAAATACCAGTTTGTTTTTTAATCTCAAACCGCAATTAGTGCCATATTTACATCTTGTTTACGAGTTAAGTCTCTTCTTGTGAACCGAAACAACTTATGCTTACTGTCTTTCTTTCGGTGGATCATTTTTGAAACGATGGTTAATTTGTAAAAGATTTAAGTTGAGAAAGAAATGAGCTTGTGAGTATTAAGAAAGAAGTTTATATTCTTCAGTGCAGAGAAGAGGGAATCAGAGTTATTGGAGTCAAAGTCAAAAACTGCTTCAGTTGGGAATATCCGATTTAATTTTAGCGCTTCCGTAGTAGCTCCGATTATCCGAAGCTACGGCTACCAACCCAATTTTGGAGTAATTTCAACTCATTACACTAACAAAATAATATACGTACTCTAGAACCCCCATTATCTGATGTCACGGAGACCTATGCCATTTCGGAATAGTTTCAATTTATTGCTGTGATAATAGATTATATACTAGAAATTCGATCATCTGATGTAATGCTAGTTCATTCCATTGCTAGTCGAAAACAATTGCAATAATTATCGATTATCAGAGTTAATGCTATAAATTCTTTCAAAGCAAGAAATGGCAAAAATCAACGATGCCCTCTCCAGGGTTTGAAATCAAGATCTCCTGACTGTTATATTTTGTTCCTTTATAATAGGCACTTCAAGGCCGTTGCTAATCCTCCCCAGCTGCGAGTGCAATGCGTATTATCATCACCGCACAGCACTTATTTTCTTTACCTCATTAGAGATTGTACTTTTTGCGCACTTTTCATGAGGCGAAACACGCTAAACGAAAATGTAGTGAAGATTAGGTGACTAGAACCATCTGCTGCAGCTATCATTGTGATATCAATGCGGGCAACGGAAATTGATACTGAAGTTCCTGTTTTAAAGTAACAGGCTAAAGCCGGATGTGGGCAAGCGGTAATGAACGGGAAATTCTAAATATTCTTAGGGTCTTGTAATGTAAATTCCATAAAAATGCCGCTTTATTTAAAAAATATATTAAGGTAATTTGTCACGTACTGTTTGCTTTTTATGTTAAAAAAACCTACTTAATTTTGATCCAAAATATGACATTTAGATCACTTAATTGTAATTCTAATGGAACAAATAGCTCATATATGCAAAGGCTGCTTTGTGTAATCATTCCTCTTTTTTTTCCCTCCTTGTAAACCTTCTCTGAACATGCAGAGTAGTTTTCTATCTGATAGTGGAGCCAGTAAGGTATTTTTGTCGATTAGTATTTGCAGAGGCACCTAACATGTAGCCATTGCAATAAAGGGGGGGGGAAGGAGTGTGGGTAAATGCAGTTGTATTTGTTATGAAAGTTTTGTCTCTAATTATCTTTACAAATACAGACATAAAAGCAACAAGAAGCAATCACTTTGCAATAAAATTTTTTCGTCTCTCTTGAGCTGTTTAAAAGTGTACTTCAGTCTATTTTACCTCTTAGAGTTTCTTTTGCTTCTTTTCTGCCCTATTCTGCAATTGTTACAACATTAAAACGTCGTTTCCTGCTCTTCAGTATTAAAAAAAATGCTGTTTCTATAACTTTTTAAGCACCTGCAGGAGAAATCTTGAGGGCCTTTTTGAAATAATCCGTAAGCGAAGCATTTGGATAACAAGGAAATTCGGTGCTTTTCTTGGGAAACATTGCCCATTTACAATTCATAAACGCTTTACCAAGGATGCTTCACAGTATTCTTAGAAAACAGTTTAAAGCATTAAAAGAATACGAAAATAATACGTTTCGCATAGAGATTCACTTCAACAAGTGAGGAATCTAGGCCGATCATGAGGACTGCATTGAATTTAAAAAAAGTTGTTACTTCTGAATAACTGATTAAATGGTTTTGAAACCAGTACTTTACACGTGCTCTGAAATGCATCCTGTCTGCCAAAAAGAAATTAATCGAAAAACTCTCACACCACAGGGCCTGGCAATGCTGCAATCTTTGCGGCGATGTGGTTAGCTAGACAGTCAAGAGTAGGGAATTATTGGTTTTTATATCCGGTACATAATGGGCATTAAAAATGAATTGGAATATATTTCTTCATAATGATATAATCGACTGCAAATGGAGGACATCTGAGAAAGAATGAATAAAGTAGGGGCACATGGAACATAAAATAACTCAAATTTTCAAATTTCCAATTACAGTCTTAAAAAATATAGTAGACTCGGACAATTCCATAAATATATAATTTGTATAGGTTTGGGATGTATAAGCACCTAAATTATGGTTTTTAAGAATGCAAACAAACGATGCCACACCGCTGTCGAGTAACAGACATAAGTTTTTCGTGTTTTTTTAACATTCTTACTCACTGAAAAGGGCAACTCCTCTTTTAATTTTTCCCCATGGTTTATTTCCCTTATATTATTATCAATTCTCCGTGATATAAAGATATCCGTAGATAACATGGTAAAATCGGTATGGGCAGTATGGTAAATATTTTCACAACTTTCAACCGGGCCCTATGGATTCGGAAATGGGGTTGGCTACAATAAAGGCTTAAAAAATGGTGAAAAGTATAGTCTACTGCGTCCTATGGATTCGGAAACGTGGTGTGGCTACAATAAAGCCTTAAAAAAGTGAAAAGTATAGTCTACTGTTTTCTACGGATTCGGAAACGTAATGTGGCTACAAAAAAGCTTTAAAGAAAGGTGAAAAGTATAGTCTGCTGTGTTCTACGGATTTGGAAACGCAGTGTGGCTAAAATAAAGCCTTAAAAAAGGGTAAAAAGTGTAGTCAAAACGTGGTGTGGCTACAATAAAGCCTTAGAAAAGTGAAAAGTATAGTCTACTGTGTTCTACGGATTCGGAAACGTAATGTGGCTACAAAAAGCCTTAAAGAAAGGTGAAAAGTATAGTCTACTGTGTCCTATGGATTCGGAAACGTAATGTGGCTACAATAAAGCCTTAAAGAAAGGTGAAAAGTATAGTCTGCTGTGTTCTACGGATTCGGAAACGTAGTGTGGCTAAAATAAAGCCTTAAAAAAGGGTAAAAAGTATAGTCAAAACGTGGTGTGGCTACAATAAAGCCTTAAAAAAGTAAAAGTATAGTCTACTGCGTCCTATGGATTCGGAAACGTAATGTGGCTACAGTAAAGCCTTAAAGAAAGGTGAAAAGTATAGTCTACTGTGTCCTACGGATTCGGAAACGTAGTGTGGCTAAAATAAAGCCTTAAAAAAGGGTAAAAAGTATAGTCAAAACGTGGTGTGGCTACAATAAAGCCTTAAAAAAAGTGAAAAGTATAGTCTACAGTGTTCTACGGATCCGGAAACGTAATGTGGCTACAAAAAGCCTTAAAGAAAGGTGAAAAGTATAGTCTACTGTGTCCTATGCATTCGGAAACGTAATGTGGCTACAATAAAGCCTTAAAGAAACGTGAAAAGTATAGTCTGCTGTGTTCTACGGATTCGGAAACGTAGTGTGGCTAAAATAAAGCCTTAAAAAAGGGTAAAAAGTATATTCAAAACGTGGTGTGGCTACAATAAAGCCTTAAAAAAGTAAAAGTATAGTCTACTGTGTCCTACGGATTCGGAAACGTAATGTGGCTACAATAAAGCCTTAAAAAAAGGTGAAAAGCATAGTCTGCTGTGTTCTACGGATTCGGAAACGTAGTGTGGCTAAAATAAAGCCTTAAAAAAGGGTAAAAAGTATAGTCAAAACGTGGTGTGGCTACAATAAAACATTAAAAAAGTAAAAGTATAGTCTACTGTGTCCTATGGATTCGGAAACGTAATGTGGCTACAATAAAGCCTTAAAAAAGGTGAAAAGTATAGTCTACTGTGTTCTACGGATTCGGAATCGTAATGTGGCTACAATAAAGCCTTAAAAAAGTGAAAAATATAGTCTACTGTGTCCTACGGATTCGGAAACGTAATGTGGCTACAATAAAGCCTTAAAAAGGTGAAAAGTATAGTCTACTTTGTTCTATGGATTCGGAAACGTGGTTTGGCTACAATAAAGCCTTAAAAAAAAGATAAAAAGTATAGTCTACTGTGTCTTCTGGATTCGAAAACGTCCTGCGTCTACAATAAAGCCTTAAAATAAAGGTGAAAAGTATAGTCACAAATACTCCCTACCGGAAACTATACTTTCTGCTGTTAAAAATGTTTTTCGTCGTTCTGTCTGATAGAAAAATTTTGTGCAAATGCGCACATGGTAGAACTCAGAATCCAAATGAGAGTTTTAACCGTTGTTTATGGGAATGCTTAACTAAAACTGTTTTTGTTTCAGTAACTACTTTAAAAGTAGGCATTTTAGACGCTGTAATTTGTTTTAACGATAGGGCTTACAACCGCACAAAAGTTTTAAAACATTTAGAAACTGAGCCGGGCCATAATATGAAACATTCATTGCAAAAAATTGATGAGTCTCGAGTTCTGGAGATATCCTTAAATTCTTAAAACTCTCTAAATCAGCCAGAGTAAAAACTAAAATGATAAAACAGAGAAAAATTAATGCAGAAATGTTAAAGAAAAATTATTATGGTGCTTGAAGGTTTTAAAGTAGTACGTTTTAAGCATTCTGGGTATGTATTTAGTTTTTTGCCTTTTTCTCAAAATGTGTTTTTTTAAATGCTTCGGTGCACTTTTCGAAAACTCTATTTAAAGTAGAGCTCTTAAATTCTTCCAAACCGTAAAATTAATTTGTTTCTTTAAAAATACCTAACATTATAGATCTGAGTGGAAAAATTTTGAAAATAATGAAAAGCGCGTTCTTAAAATTTTGGAGATTTCACAAGCTTTTTAGTAAAATATTTTTAACTTAATTTTTTTAACCAAAATGAAAATTGCTTAATATTATTCTCAAATAATTTATTTTCTGCTACTATACCAAATTTTAAGGTGATAAACTCAATAGTTTTTTTAGAAATGTTTACCGAACAAATATATTGTTAAAAAAATTTCGCATAGCTTTATAAAATATTAATTAGCTCTTGCAAACTAATTTATGCTTCTAACTAATTTCTTAGATAGTTGAAAAATGATCACTGAAATGATCACTTCCCATAAAGCTGAAAAGTACAATAATAGTATAACATAATATACCTGAATTAATGTTTCTCACTGTTTAATGCCATTTGTCTATTGTTCCCTATAACGCAGACATTTGAAAACTATCGGAAGATGACTATTTCATCGAGCTGCTTGGATGTTTAATTCCGGTCATGCAAAACATCAGAATTTAGATCTTCTTCTGGCCTCTTAACTTGGTGACCTTTTGAATTCCTCTGAAAGAACTGTGATCACTAAAAATTATCATACATAATCCTTGCTTTCAATCTGTCTCCCGTGTTAATCAGATATGCATATCTCAGAATCTTTCTATTCTTTTGCGAATCAAATTAGAATACAATTCTCTGTCTATTCTTTCGAAGTTTCAATTTTTTTTCCCCAATCGAATAGTCTCATTTCTACTGATGTCTTTGAAAGACTAAATTATGTGACTAGAATAGCATGAACAACTGTCTTTTACTCTGATCGTTCAGAACTGTTTTAAATTTCCTCTGATAGTCATTCTTAGGTAGCCATTTAGGATAAGGGAATCCTTTCAGAAGTATCGTATTGTAATGGGGAATCGAGGTTATCAACTGACAGAATTATAAACAATATAGCTTTGATTGTACTTAAAGAGTTATTTTATTGTCAAATGTGATTTTAAGTATGCTTATATTCTTTTAACACAATTTTAACAACATTTCTCAAGACATCTTAATAAATAATAAAAAAAAAATCGTATGGGCTGTGCTAAATCAAATACGTGAATCTTCACATTTTTCTGTTTCCTTCGGATTATTTCGCATAACTTTACACCACTGCCAGTTAGAAGATTCATATAAAAGAATTTTTATTATGTTATGCTTGTCACAATAATTTTCCTGAGTTTCGTTATGAGTCACACAAACCGCCCTCTTGATTAATCAAGAGCGAGGGGGATAATCTTTGCCATAATTTGTCATTAGATCCTGTAGTTAGATAATCGAAGTGATTCAGAGAAAATTTTAATACAATTAATAATGACTAATTACGCAATTAATCACCAGATCTTCGGCAGCTTTATTTTAGAATGGAAATTTTTAATATTCATACAGAAGAATTATTGTTGCATTTTCAACAAAATAGCATAAAGTCAAAAGTAATGAATTTTAGTATTTAAGAAACCAGTTAAATAGTAATGAACAAATAACGAACGAGTGTAATGAATTAAGAAAAGTAATATGATAACTTCAGAGCAATATTAAGGGTCCAGCAGAAGTAACAGCTTTATAGATAATATAGTCACGGAAAAAGGGCAATATATGGAATATTTTACTTAAAGTTTAGTATGTCATGTTTCATTATAACGTGCTTATAATTTTTGTAAGAAATCTAAAGTTATGATTTTGTAATAAAAGATCTAATGTAAATTATCAGCTCATGAAAAAGGGATTTACTTCTGGTGGACCCTGTATTGTTACAATATACGAGGTGCATGCAAACAACAACCCAAATTATCAAATCCATGATATAATTCAACGTTTCACGGAGAATTTTCTGAGATAAATTGGCTCGCATTCATGTTACACATGGGAAAAACCTCCAAAATACCCGAGTAACTAACGTTTTGTACTGTACGCAGACAGAAAACAAAACGAGAAATGGAATCTCAAAGTTTGGTATCTCTTTCCTCTACCACCAGCCTTTCGACTAGACTTTAGAAATATTGGATTTTAAGCTCTTTCATTCCTCAAAAGAATACAGATTGAAGACAATTTCAAAACCCCTTGATTTACACCTTTAATTCGAAGTCTGGGTTTTTGACATTGAAGTACTTACTTTGTTGTTAATTTTACCAACACAGAGGCTTTTTCAAATTATCAAATCTTTAAATGTATTTTACTGAAAACAGTGATATTGCAGGTTCTATGTATTTTTTTTTTTTTTTAGTCCAAAGGGGCTTTGTCCCTGAAGGATTATTATTTTCGTTTTGAGATTTTGCATCAGTTCACTCTGAATTCCCGTTTCACTTTTCTAATTGTTGCCTCTAAATATTATCGCCCTGTATTATATTAAAAAAAAATTAAATGATGAAGAATCTGCATAAATGTATGTATGTGTCTCGCACTGTGATAAAACGACAGTACCTAGAGCCATCCAATTTTGAATGATGTAATCCTACTGCGAATATGGGCATCTGGGAGCCCAAATTTGGAATTTGTTTTTATTACCGATTTCATATTTTGTAAAACTTTAACGAATTTTTGATGAACAAATTCAAACGATTTAAAAGCGAGCAATGGCAACACTCCACCGGAGGGGGGGGGGAATACCTTTTTATGTAAAGCGCACGGAACTGTGTATCAGAAATTCTAAAGTTATACACATTTTAAAATTATTTTGCGATATTGCTGTTGAACTGAATTTTATGGTTTAAGTGCGAAGAACATGATATTTAATAAATGAAGGTAACACACAAAACGTTAAAAAATGCCCCTTTGGACGTAATTTAAAATCTGAAACCTTTAAGATTTTTTTACTTTTTGTTTTTTTTTTCTTTTTTTTTTTTTTTTTCTGTATCATGGGCTTGAAGCGACCGAGAAAAGAATTTTGAAAGTCAAAGTGCAGTTGTTAAGCTGCTAAATAAATACAGTGAAACGCTGAAAACTCCACGAGGCTGAAATTTCCTATTTATTTCCTATATGTAGGATAAAAATTAAATATTTCCTACTAGAAGAAATGTGAAATCTATATCTCAATTATGTGAATAAGCTAGAGCATAATCTCATTGTGATTATCACGCAAGTACAGACTTTTCTCATTATAACGACGGAGTGGGGATGCTTATTAAACCTGTATTTTAGCTTTCCTATTTGAACAAATATAATTATAAGCTATAGTTAATAGCAATATAGTTATAAATAATTTTATTTATTATAACAGTGCTATCAACTGTAATATTTATATATTAGTTTAATTATTATATATTGCATACTACATTAATATCATTGCCATATTCCTGTTATAATTACACTATAATTATTATTAATCTTAATACAGTTATTATTGATGCATTTAATAGTAATACTTCGAGTTAGAAAATGGAGATTTCTACATGATAATTTTTGAATATTTAAATAGAATAAAAAAGTAAGCAGTAGGAAATTTAAAAACCATTTTTGTGCATTTGAATCGGCAAATTATGTAACAAAACAACAAACAAAATAAAAAAAGTATAAAATGATAATGTGTAATATAAGGGCAAAATATATGCATATGAAATACTGACAAAACTGCATCACATGCATTTTTTTCACCTAACACGCTTGAATAATTCTTTTACAAAATTACTTAAAAAAAAAATCTGAAAGCTTTCAGATTTTACATTACGTCTAAAGATGCGTTTTTTTAACACTTTATTTGTTACCTTTATTTATTAAATATCATGTTCTTCGCACTTAAAACATAAAATTCAATTCAACAGCAATATTGCAAAATAATTTTTAAATGAGTATCTCTTTAGCATTTCCGATAAACAGTCTCGCGCGCTGGAGGTAATTTTTAGTCCAAAGGGATTTGAATCCCGAAGGACTATTACTTTCGTTTTGGCATTTTGCGTCGTTTCACTTTTCAATTTACTGCTTATTTTATTTATTTATTTTTTTGACTTAGCTTTATGTTCAAAAACAGTCTGCGTTGCACGGGAAAATAAAAAGGAATTTTAAATACAATTCTAAATAAATAGCCAAATAAATGTGAAATTCGTAACGATATTCTCTAAAACTTTAACGAATTTTTCATTAATAAACTCAAAGATTTCAAAGCCAGCAATGCCAACGTTGTACAGAAAAATATTTTTATCTCCAGCGCGGGAGAGTGTGTACCGAAATTTCTAAAGATATGCTCAATTTAAAATTATTTTGCGATATTGCTGTTGAACTGAATTTTATGGTTTAAGTGCGAAGAACATAGTATTTAATAAATAAAGGTAACACACAAAATGTTAAATAAACGCCCCTTTGGACGTAATTAAAATCTCAAAACCTTTTGGTTTTTTTTTTTGTTTTTGTTTTTTTTTTTTTGTTTTTTGTACAGCAGTGTTGTCATTCTTGGCTTTGAAATCCGCCAGTTTGTTAATGAAAAATTCTTTAATGTCTGACAAAATATGAAATAAGTAATAAAACAAATTTCAAATCCCCATATTCGGCGGAGGATTACGTTATTCAAAATTTGATGGCTCTTGGTACTGTTGATTTATCATAATACAAGAAACACATATACATTTATGCAGATTCTTCATTATTTAATTCTTTTAAGTATAATACAGGGCCGTAATATTTGGTGGCAACAGATTGAAAAGTGAATCAACGGAAAATGCCAAAACAAAATTAATAGCTCTTTTGTGCTGATGCCCTTTGGGCTAAAAATATTTTCAAAAATTTTAGTTGCTTATTGAGTTTTATGCCTTTCTGCAAAATTAAACTTCTGATCACAGATCTTTTTTATTCAATAATTTTATTTGAATGACCATAGGTTCTTGGATTTAACAGTAATGTAGTAATATAAGGGAAGGAACTTTGGACTAGATTTTTTAGATTATAGCAAAGCACACTAAGGCTATGACGGGCCATCGTGGACGATTTTCTGAAAGAAATTGACTCGTATTCATAGTGCACATTGAAAAAAGCGGGGTAAGCTCTTTTCAGGATTTTAATCCAGATCGAACTATTACGTTGAGCGGTCTTACCCGCTCGGTCGCGGTTACAGGAAGAAGGTTAGAAGAATTACTCAGTATTTCTTTGAGGTGCATTATACTTCGGCATTATGTTGCTGACACGTAGCATCGTTCGTGAAATATGCAAAACCACAACGTGAACTAAATATCAATTACATATCGATAGCAGAGGAGTATAACACAATAAACTGTAATCTATCCAAAACGTGATACTCACCCGAAGAAGAGCTTTGATACTGTCATATCCATATGCTTTAAGATTTGAAATGCTGTGATTTAAATTCGATATATTTCCATTTTCAAAAGCTGCATAACAAAATACACCCTCCACTCATATACATTCAGACATACAAACAAATCAAAAGCATAAAAAGTAAACTTACTTCTCGATTCAATTAGTCACTTGAAGTGTCACCAGCTGTAGAAGCGAAAAAAAATGTGGGCATTGAAAAGATTGTAGCGATCGAATTGAATACGTTCACAAAAGAAGAATTCTGTATTGTGGTTGAACAGCAGGGACATGTCCCCTACAGTGCCGCAAAACTCCGGGTTGTCCGTTACGAAAGAAAACCATCTGCTCTGCTGTGTTTCGGAAACGTTACCTCGGCGGTTGTCAGATGTAGCTGCAACGAAAACGAAAAACACTCGTTTTTAAAGCGCTGTAATCAACTGCGTTTTACCGCCCTCCCTCCCGTCTTCTATTCAAAACGGAAAAAGGAGATAAAGTTACGTATAAAATGCTTAATAAAAGATTTCCTTTTTTAAAATTCTTTTCTAATTTGTAGATTTAAAGGAGTGACGAGCCCCAGCTAAAAAAACTGCAGTAATTTATGCTATACAGTTCTATGGATGTAGCAATTTTTGATTAAAAATGATGAAATTTTCTTTCCAAGAATTATTAAATATTTGAATATTGTCGACGTGTTTATGTTATTTATAGTCTAATCCATTTCTCATATAACACCGCTTTACGCTACCAAATTGCCGTTCACTCCGTTTCACCAATAGGGCCTGGTAAACTGGCAGTTCTCTGAGCTGTTGCCATTTCACTCTAAGTTGTCTAATTTATCTTCCAAATTTATGTTTAACTATTTATGACAACTTGCATCATTTGAAAAAAAAATATGGGCATTAAGTATTATTATGAGCGTTTACACCATTAGAAATGTAAGTAATATCATGTATCACGTAGCCATACATCAGTTATTTATGTAAAATTTACTTAATTACTTTCTTTTTTTTATATATTCATTTATTTTTTACCAAAAATTTTTGACTTCTGTGTGAACATAAACCTGGTATAAGAAAATAAAAAGAGTTAAAGAAAATTTATTTCTATGTTTTACAATTCAATATTTGAAAGTTAAATGCAATTTCAAAAACCTGTTAGGTATTTATTTAAATTAGCAGTTATTTTATATTATGTATATTTACTGTCATTTCTCCTTTTCCATTTTCCTGCCAGAACACACGCACGGATTTAAATGTGGCAGAAGGGGATAGTATTTATAGAGAAGTTTAGATTACTTAGACAGAGCGTGTTCCTTCTGCTGAAGGCTACGTTAATAGTTGATATTCTACGTTAGCAGTTCGTCTTCTGCGTTGCTTTATTCTTGTTAATAATGCTTGTCATGCCGGTGTAGGTTTGAGCCAATTTGCGCGCTAATTATATCTGTGAATTATATTTAAATAATTATATTTAAATTTGAATATATTGCTAATTATTGAATATATTATTTTATTATTTGAATTATTTGAATATACTGCTAATTATATTTAAATCTGAATTCTGCCTTTTGAGTTATGCCATAAATGCTGGCTGATTTTGCAAGCACAAGAAGCGCCTTCTGTTCAGCTATTTGAGTCTTGAATAAAAGGGTCTTTAAGACTCTTCTTATGTTTGTGTGTGATTATCTATATAGCGATAATTCGCTTAAGTCTGTTAGAATCTTGACTTGGCGTATGCTACCTAAGAGAGTGAGACTACATAAAATATTTAACTTAACATAAAAGTTGTTTAATAGCCTCACATTTTTAAGACATGTTACATTTGTGACATTTACATGAAGGAAACTTTTGATTTATCAATATTTAATACATAACGCACAAAAGCACGTCTAGGGTTAAAATTCTTGGAATGGTTAACTTTGCAGTACATACGAAACAGTTATACATAAAAAGAGTAAAAGTCTAAAATAGTAAAAAAGTATGTAAATACAAAATCAAAATATACAATCTTCCATCTCATCTAATTAAATTTATAATAATTTCGTAACGTATGCAAGAACATAATTTTCCTTAACATGCATATTAGAAATGTTATAACTTCATAATTACTTTTTTCATAGAGTAGTTAGTTAATATTATTGCATACTGATATCAGAACTCCGAAAAATATTTATATGTCTCTTGTTGCCAATCAAAACTTCTTTTTTCATATTCATAAGATAATTAAATGTTTTCATCCACTATATCGCTGAACCGTTTTTCTTTTATGGAAGAAGTACAGTAAATAGGCGAAACTGACATGAGAAAAGAGTTAACATGTCTCATGAAAAATTTAAGTAAGAATAAGAAATGCCATAGAAGATTATAAGCAGCTTTCTCTCCCCAAGCTTTAGCTACCTATTTGAGTTATACTGCACTTTTAAAAGCTTGTCTTTAGTTTTTCTAAATTAAAAATAAAATTAATGAAAAAAATTAATATAGCTTCTCATTTTGTGTATTAGCATTTCTTCTAAGCACGATGCAATAGTTTAAGATAATTCAAAACATAGCGAATTTGAATTATTCAAATTTCCTTCTATTGCAAGTGGCACGTATTTTTGCAAGCTGACACTTTAATCGAAATTAAAAACTCAGAAAAATAAAATAGGTTTGTTACCTTAAAAGTAACCTTAAAGCTTTCAGATTTTATATTACGCCCAAAGGGGCGTTTTTTTTTTTTTTAGCGATTTGTGTGTTACTTTTATTTATTAAATATCATGTTCTTCACACTTAAACCATAAAATTCAATCCAACAGCAATATCGCAAAATAATTTAAAAAGAACATATCTTTAGAATTTCCGATACACAGTCTCGCGCGCTGGATATAAAAAGTTCTCCTCCTTACAGCGTTGCCATCGCTTACTTTGAAATTGTTGAGTTTCTTAACCAAAAACTCATAAGCGCTTTAAAAAATATGAAACACATAATAAAACAACTTCTAAATTTCAAATTTGGGCTTGCAGATGGCCATATTCGGGTGGAGACGTACGTCATTCAAAACTGGATATCTCAAGGTACCATTGTTTTACCACAATGCGAGAAACATACATACATTTATGCAGATTCTTCCTTATTTAATTTCTTTAAATATAATACAGGGCTCTAATATTTGGTGGCAACAGTTTGAAAAGTGAATCAGCGTTTATAGTGACTCGACGCAAAATGCCAAAACGAAATTAATAGTCCTTCTGGGCAAATTGTCCCTTTGAGCTAAAAATTTGAAAATTTATATTTTGTTCGCCTGATATAGATGGCATCATAACGCAGAAGAGATAATTTGTTCGAAAATACCTTTATCATAATACTCGAAATAAAAAATTATTAATAATATTTGTTTGTGATAATATTAATGTTTTCTTCTTTATGAACGTAGAGAAAGCCTATGAAATCTTTCAAACCGAAACAGCGTAAAACCGAAACACTTTCTATGAGTTTACATGAAAAAATTAACGCTCTCTAACCTCCAGAAAAACACACAAAATCGTACCAAATAACGCATAAAACATAAATCAGCCTTAAAAGCAAAAATTATGTGATGAATGCTCAGTCGGGGGGGGGGAAACAGAAACAATATACGAAGTATGATTTCACCTTTCTAAATTGGAAGACAAACAGCGAACAGTGGAAGGCTTACAGGTAAAAGAAGTGGTGATGGTATTTTAAACTAAGCTGCTTTGTGGTTAGGTAACGATGATGGACGAAATGAAGATGGTAGCGAAGATGATACTGTTAACTTTACTCTCTCTTTCTTCTTATATACCAAAGGGCAAAAAAGACAGGATCGTTGATTGTATTCAACAGGCAATTATGGCAACTGTCGAAGTTTGTTGTCTGCTCTGATTGATGTGAAGAGCTTGAAATGCAATAACATGCTTGGCTTCTTAGGTTGATATATTTTTTTCGCAGGCAATCAAAACAAATCAGTGCACTGCTTTAAACCTAAGAGTTATTTCATATTTAATATACTGTTATAACATTTCAAGTCTCATTTTTATTGACTCATTGCATAAGAATTAAGCTGAGTTATTCTTTAGGTTTCATTATTTTTCCATAAAAGCCAAAATCCTCTTCAGATTTCTTTTCAAAATAAAAAAACATACTACTGTAGGCCTTTTGTAAAAACGAAATGGCGTAAAGAGAGTTCACGTAAAGGTAGAGATAATTGAACAAATATTATATAAGAAAGTTTAAAAAAGGTTAACATTCTATGTACGTATGGAAAACAGCAACTAAAAGTATCTCCTTTTCAAGATTAATAATATATAATATATTCTAAAATAACAAATTAAAAATAAATGCAAGAAATGTTTTTGGAAGTCCTTTAAATTTGATTCTTAACCCTAAAAGAAACAATATTATTTCCTAATAAATGATACTGCCTGTCAGAAAGCAACTTCAGCAGAGTTCTTTTTCCCCATCTGTCAAAAGTAACCAAACTTTTTGTAACAAGTCTCTCGTAATAGTAAGGATGTATTTCGAAATCTCTTCATTACTTTGTCGAAATGACTTTCTTTCGGCGCTTATTATCTGCTAACAAGTATTGCTCCCTTTTTTATTATGTTCTGAGAATTATAGCATTTCCATGAAAGGATAACAAATTGAAATAAGATTTTAAATATGAATCTATTTACCTGCTTTAAAAAATAAGAAATCTTAAAAAAATTTATTCTGCATGTTTTGGGATTTCATATTTTCGAGAAAAATTCTGAGAAAACTGGAAATTAGAAAACAATTTTTTTTTCTCTTAGAAAAATTCCAGAAAACTCAGGAATCACAATGCAAACATTAATTACTCCTTCTTAATTAAAAAAAAACTCCAGAAATTGGCTTACAAAAATTATTATTTTCTCTGATCGCACAAATATGTGTTTTTTCTGTCCTAAACTGAGAAAGTAAACTTCAGACTTTTGATACTGAAATAGTTTAATCTCTTAAAAGAAAATACAAGAAGAATATTGAGCTATTGGGAAATAAAATTTAAAATTATGAACTCAAATCTTCAAAGGGGAAGTCTAGTATTTTTCAAAACACAAATCTTACCGGGTTTTGAGGAACTAAGTGGCATGAAATACGATTAGCAATAATTTTAAACAGGTAGGATTTGCATTAAAATAGAAGACAAAAACTACAACCAAATTGTAAGGTTTTTAAGTTTTACTAACGTTTATTTTATTTTAAGCCTTTACTATCTTCTCTTATTTTCCATTTCCGGCCAGAAAAGCGCGAATAGATTTAGTCTACGTAAATGAGGTTGCAAACTGTAGAAATATTTAAAACACGGCTTTTACCCAAGAGTGGAAAAAAAAAAAAAAAGAGATTTCTCACGACCTTTACCCCGCATGTGATATTCGTTGTCTGCTTTTAAGGCCAGGATTTAGTTCTCGTTGATATTTGAAGACGTATTGTAGTGTCTTTGCATTCTGCTCACTACGTACATTCTTATTTAGTCAAGTTAGTTTATTTTCTTATTTTCTACGTTTTAGACCAAAAGTATTGGTCTTTGTATCCCGAAGTGCGGGAGCGTTTGTACGCTGTGAGAAGTAAAGGGTAAAGTTAACCCCTTCTTATTTGTGTTGTCTGTTCCACGCACACACGAAATAGTTTTCAGTGAGCTCCCTGTTCTTATTCAGGACTCCAGTTATGTTTGCAAAATCAACTAAAAGGAACAGTAGTCCTGACAAAATTACCACCAAAATAATTAACACAATTTTCACTACCAGGCGGAACGATAAAGAAGGTAACTACTGAAGAAGGAAATGGCATTTCACAGAACAAGAAATGTTCATATTACACATGTAACGATATTACGATATTTATGTTGCTACAAGGTCTTATCACGTGTATGAGTTTTTTTTTTTGATAAAGACTTGTATACAAGGCCAGTTCTAAGTTTTTTTTAAATCCGTGGTTCTAAAATTCTATTGCCAGGTGCCTCTCTAAATAAATTTAAAAAAATTCTGTTTCTTAATACTGCCACTTGGTGAGGCCGCACTCGTTGAACAGTCTCTCTGGCGCTAGTTGTGCTTACAGAGAATACTGTATACGTAGGAGAGTTGGAAAGAAATTCCGAAGTTTAAAGAATTATGCATGTCAAGGGCATATATTATGAAAATATTTGACCCAAGGGGGCTTTAGTCGAGAAGGGCTATTAGTCTGGAAACGGCATTTTGCGTCGAATCAATATAAACAACTGTATCACTTTTCAAATTGCTGCCACCAAACACTGTAGCCCTGTAATACATTCAAAGAAATCAAATAATGACGAATCTGCATGAATGCATGCATGCTTCTCGTATTGTGAAAAAACAACGATAGCCAGAACCATCAAATCCTGAATAACGTAGTTCTCTACCCAACTACGGGCACCTGGAAGCCCGGAGCAGTCATTACTGCTTCTGCTATAGAGACACCTGTTAAAAAGATTCAGCGTCTAAATACGAGTACAAAAACACTTCGTTATCTTGCGCTGGGAACAAGTCCATTGTCTGCATCATTTTTCCTTAGGAACCTATTACTATAAAGACCTTACTAAACTAGCTAGGTAACATGGCAATCAACTCAGCCCTCGCCGAGATTCAAACCATGGGTCTTCCAGTTGCTAAGTGAATGTGCTTATACTAAGAGAGTACGCACGGAAGAATGTGAAATTTTCTTACAAGCTTATTTATCTATTAAACAGCACACGTGTCAAGTGCAGGCGCCATTCAGCGGATGAAATAATGACTCTTTGGGTATAGTGAAAACCGTAAAAATGATGGGAGATAGTTATACAATAAGCTGTGTTAATTTTTCATTATAAATAAAAGATTAAATGAAAAATAAACAAAAGAAAAGAAAATCTGAAAGGTTTCAGATTTTAAATTACGTCCAAAGCGGCATTTTTTAAACATTTTGTGTGCTGCCTTTATTTATTAAATATCATGTTCTTCACACTTAAACCATAAAGTTCAGTTCAAGAGAAATATCGCAAAATAATTTGAAATTGAGCATATCTTTAGCATTTTCGATACACATTCTCGCGCGTTGGAGATAAAAATGTTTTTTCTGTACCATGTTGCCATTGCTCGCTTTGAAATCCTTGAGTTTGTTAATGAATAATTCGTTAAAATTTTACAGAATATGAAATCGATAATAAAACAAATTCCAAATTTCAAATTTGGGCTTCCAGATGCCCGTATTCGCAACAGGATTACGTCATTCAGAATTCGATGGCTCTGGGTACCTTCGTTCTATCACAAAGCGATAAACATACATACATTTATGCAGATTCTTCGTTATTTAATTTCTTTAAATATAACACAGGGCGATAATATTCGGCGGCAACAATTTGAAAAGTGAAACGGACATTCAGAGTGATTCGACGCAAAATCGCAAAACGAAAACAATAGTCCTTCAGGAACAAAGCCCCTTTGGACTAATAAACATAAAATAATCCAATTTTTATATTTTCAATTTGCATGATTTTTTGGCTTCATTCTACCTCTTATTAGACGCATCTTTTATAAATTAGACTGTTTTTTTCTTTGAGACGTTTGAAAAGTTAGAAACTTTCCTTGATACTTCGAATAGGAATTTTCAATTTCGACAAATAAATTTAGCTCTAATTTGGGAATTTCAAAATCTCGAAAAAGCAGAAAATAAACAGCTCAGAAAAATTCAGATTCTGGTATTGATTCCAGAGGAAACAAATTCTAATATCCGCTCATTACAAAATAATGAACATTATATATCGGTATAAGTAGGTATTATTGTTTTTAGTTAATTGGCACTTTTTTTGTAACAAAGATATTTGTAAGATAAAACAATATTTCAGCATTGCATTTTATTAACTGGTTTCCTTAAACTCTTTTAAATTAATAACTTTCTTACTTTCTGTTTCTTTCCCTGTTGAAAAGTATTGAAAAGTACTGAAATTAGAAGTATATTTTAAAATCACAAAATGTTACATTTATGCTTTGCTGTCTTAGATTCAACTAAATAATTGAGAAATTAGGACGTTTCTTTTATCAGGTCCAATTGCAAGAACAGACATTTTTATTGACAATTTCGTAACGACGTGGTCTTCAGCTGGGACTCGAATATAAAGCCCTTTTCTCTATAGACGGGTCTACTAAGTTAATTAGAGCCATCAGTCCAGCTGCATGTAACGACTTTTTAGCCACGAAACTCGCGTAATTTGTTCTCGGTTGAGTGATTTAAATGTAATAAATTTATTTAAGGAAAGCAGCTTCATTCTTCCTCTCCTGTTTGAGAGAGGCTATATTTCAGACAAATAAATGACGATGCAGGGTCCTCCGACACCCCTTCTAATCTGCGAGGAGCTGAGATCCATTATTGGGGGTTAAACCGAAGATTCTTTCATTCTTGCTAAATGAACATCTAAGCTTCAAATGTAGAGATATTAGGTTATTTAGAAACAGGAGATGTGAAAAATGAGGGATGCCCTCGCCGGGACTCGAACCTCTCGAATGCGCGCCAAGTGTGCTGACCACTACACCATGAAGGCATGCTAAGAAGACGGGAGAAATACCTTATATACTTCTCCTTTTAAAGAGCGACTGGGAAGTACGGGACACAATTGCCAAATCCTGGTGGTGGAGAATCATCACCCCCCCTTTTTTTTAGTTCGGGTGCCACTGTAGAGACATTAGGTTATTTAGAAGCAGAAGATGTGAAAAATGAGCAATACCCTTTCTGGGACTCAAACATCTCGAATACGCGCTGAGTGTGCTGCGCATCACACCACGAAGGCATACTAAAAAGGCGGGAGAAATACCTTATACAACTTTTACTAACGTCTAGTAATTAGTTTGCAAAAATTTATGTTTAAGAGTGAGATGTCTTCTTAACAATCCTTGATTGAGTTGTTGAATGTCGACTTGACTGAGTTGTTGAATGTCGACTTGACTGAGTGCAGTCTTCCTGACTTTAAAACACATGGAACACATGGGAAAACATGGAAACGCCATAGAAACAATAACATTTAGGGCTAGTGAATAATTAAATGAACAGATTTATTATATATTTATAGTACCAGCTTTTAATTTGTACATATATATCTTTATATAGTTGTTTATTTACCTATGTAAATGCATATTTATTTATTTATTTGCTATCCTTGTTTACTTTTCGATTTGTTTCCATTTACTTATTGATTTATCTTCAAAAAACTTGTTCATGAGAACATGGCTTTATAAACACAACTCTGCTGAAATTATTCATAAATAACGCAAATGTTTACTGAATAATTACAGAAATCATTCAGCTTCCTTCTGTCCCATCTTTTCTTGCAGCACTAACGATTGCAAGCTTTGCAGCTTACATTTGGCTTTTTACCAAAAAAGTTTGTATGTTTTCTGCGAAGAATAAGAAATTACCTGATTGAAAATAGAAGCACGTTTTGGGGAATAAAAGTATTGGTTAGAATTTGCGCATATAAACAGTTAAAAAAGATCAAATGATTATTTTTTTCTAGCTACGGAACGTGTAGAATACTAATTAACTGTAATCCCATACACCTTCATCAATTATAGATTAACTGTATATTTCCAGATTTTTATTAGACTACAGTCTACTCATGTTATGAAATATTGTTTAATATATATTCTAAAGAGTAGCAACAGATGCCATATTCATTGAAAATAACATTTTCTATTTAAATTTTTTCATTAGCATTTTGAAATAACATTTTGGCATTTTTAATATAATCGTCTGCTACTGTTTTGTTCTGATAGGAATTTTGCCATTTTCAATATAATCGTCTGCTACTGTTTTGTTTTGATTGGAATTTTGGCATTTTCAATATAATCGTCTGCTACCGTTTTGTTTTAATTGGAATTTTAGTATTTTCAATACAATCGTTTGCTACTGTTTTGCTTTGAGTTGAAAGCAGAATAAGTGATTAAATTTAAAAATGGCTACTAAAATTGATAGATGGCTCGAAAATTAGGTACAATACACTCTCAAAGGAAAAATATTCCTATCAACGAATTGTAAAGCGGCATAAAAATCAAGTTTCTTGCATTTTAAAGAAAGGTATTTTAATATATTAAATGTGAAAGTGAAAAAGTGTCTAACTGAAAGTAAAAGTGAAAAAAAAATCTGAAAGGTTTCAGATTTTAAATTACGTCCAAAGGGGCTTTTTTTAATGTTTTAACCTTTATTTATTAAATATCAAGTTCCTCGCATTTAAAATTCAGTTCAATAACAATATCGCAAAATAGTTTTAAAATGAGCATAGCTTTAGAATTTCCGATACACAGCCTTTCGCGCTGGAGAAAAAAAATTTTTTTTTTCCCTCCGTAGCGTGTTGCTATTGCTCGCTTTGAAATCATTGAGTTTGTTCATCAAAAATTACAAATATGAAGCAGATGATAAAACAAATTCCAAATTCCAAATTTGGGCTTCCAGATATGCATATTCGGGTGGAAACGTACGTTATACAAAATTGGATGGCTCTAGGTACCGCTGTTTTATCACATTTGGAGACATATACATACATTTATACAGATTTTTCATTATTTAATTTCTTTAAATATAATACAGAGTTACAATATTTGGTGGCAACAGTTTGAAAAGTGATTCAAGCTTTTAATGTTTCCAATGCAAAATCGCAAAACGAAAACAATAATCCTTCAGGAATAAAGCCCCTTTGGACTAAAAACTGCGGATAAATACCAAGGAAGTAAAGTCTCTGAAAGAAAATTCACCGATTTTAAAGATCCATTGTATGGGAAATGGGAGTGTCTTCAGATACTGGAAGTAAAATCATTCGTAAAGTTTTGAAGTTAAAAAAGGTGTTTAAATCTAAAGTCAATCATATTGCGCAAAGAAAACCAAATTGTAGAAAATCCTACGAAAGACACGTACCTGCATATAAACAGAAATTTGTGGAAACACTCGCTGAGCTATGGGTGTATTTAAGTAACTGTAATAAAAAAAAAAAAAAAAAAAAAGAAGATAAATTTTCTGTTGATCCGTTGACAAAAATGACCAAAAAGAAATGGCTTCGTCAATGTACTGAAAAATTTCCAACAGGATTCAAGATAACTTTAATATTTTGTTACAACGATAAGCTAAAACTAAAAAAAAAACCCTAAAAACGTATTTCAGTTTTATTTCAAGAAAAGTAACACTATCACTTAGTGATGTAAAACAATTCGTAAAAGTGTAGATTGCTGATATTCATTAGAAAAATATTTATTAAAAATTAATGGCCATTTTATTTTAGAAATAAAAAGTATTTGAAACACTAATTTATAAATTTCATAAATTTTACATTTCTTAGTAAATCATTTTATTGCCACAAATATTTTAAAGAAGGAAAGAAAATAATAAATTGCTCCCAGGGAAAAAGGGATTATTAGGGAAAAATGATTTTGAAAAGGAAACCGCAGGTGAAGGATGAAACGGACTTCCCTGTTCTTGCCACTTAATAACCGCAAGTCAATTAAAAACTGCAATGGTTACGTCACTCTTTCTCAACCATCTGCCTACGACATTTTGCCTATGACATAACAATAACGGTTCTTCCTCCTTTTCCAACATTTCATTTAAAAATTTCGCGCAGTTATTTTCACCAGCATGGAAATGGTGTGGAAATAAAATGAGAAAAGTGAAACGCTGCAAGTAGATAAATATAGATATTTGTAATTTTTAAATATCATTAAACTTAGCTACTAATGATTTTTTGTTCCATAAATTCCCTTTAGAAACTTATGCAATTTTGTTTTTCCAGTTTTCGCGTTAGGAATAATTGCGTTATGCTACCGCAGCATTAACTGCTCACGCGACCTTCCAAATTCTGGGAGTTGTTACTCATAAGATATTTATATAATTTGTCTTCAGATTATAACAGTGCACAGCGTCAGTGTCAGTTTTTTTTTTCATTACGAATGATATTATTTATTGTGATAATTAGATACCTTCATTTTCAAGATTGCTACATTTATATATTGAAAAATGAGAATACGTTTCTACGAAAATCATTTTGAACTTATGTAATTTTGACTGCAGTAGACAGTATAACTTATAATTCAGTGCAAATCATGGTTTATGCATTGTTAATTTCAGCTACTTGTTAAACCAAAATAGTTCAAGAACATCCCAAATCAACCAAAATCGTTCGTGCGAACAATATTAATACATAACTTGTTTTATTTAGGAGAACTAGAAAGCACATGATCTAGTAAATTAAGAGTAATGGTTACATCAAAAAAATTTAATGCAAACCGAGTCTCAAAAATACATATTATATAGATAATCATATCACTATAACAAAGGTTTATACAGTATAAGGTATTTCTCCCGCCTTCTTCGCATGCCTTCGTGGTGTAGTGGTTTGCATGTTCGACGCGTAACCGAGAGGTCCGTGGTTCGATTCCGGGCGAAGGCGTTGCTCATTTTTCAACGTTCCTGCTTCCGAAAATTCCTAATGTCTCTATACTTGCGCCCGAACTAAAAGGGTGGTGGATGATGATTCTCCACCACGGCGATTGGGCGATTGAGTCCCCAAAACCCCAATCGCCCTTTAAAAGGGGGGGAATACATAAGGTATTTCTCCCGCCTTCTTCGCATGCCTTCGTGGTGTAGTGGTCAGCATGTTCGATGCGTAGCCGAGAGGCCCGTGGTTCGATTCCCGGCGAAGACCTTTGCTCTTTTTTTATGTCTCCTGTTTCGAAATAACCTAATGTCTCTACAACAGTGGCTCAGATTTATTTTCGAACATTTGTCTTTTTGAGGTATATTTGCATGTCTTATATTAAATATTAAAATATAGACATCAAATTTTTTTCTAATATATATTTTTTTTTTGCATTTTATGCCTTGCTTGTTGTGAAATAAATATAATTAAAATATTCCTTGTCATAAAGTAACTTGTTCAAAATGTGTTAAAATCTGTAACTCGTGTACTAATTCGGACGCTCAAAAGTTTTGTTGAAGTGCTTTGGCAGACAATTTTTCTTCTTATTCGGTTGCATTTGGAAAATTTTACTTGTTTTCAGCAGAATATACTAAAAATTCTAAACCAGAAGTAAACTTCGAAGTGACGCTAGTAATTAAAGAGTAATTTTGTTAGAAATTTCATAAATTCTCTTTTTAAAAATCGTAAAAGTATTCAAAATATCCCCCCCAAAAAAAAACCTTGATGTAAAGCGGTTAACTCTCTTTGATGCAGTAATACGATGGCAATTGCGTGAAATTTCCTGTTCCATATTCCAAGCTATCACAGAATCTCAGACCTATTTTATGAAAAGTCAAACAAGACCCAAAAATTGGTACCTCAGAATGTTCATCAAATTTTGGAGAACGGTTTGCAGTAAAGATAGTTCTGAAGCTTTTAGAAAAGTCATTTAAGACACAGTGGAAGATCAGCAAAAAGGAAATTCGTCGTCAACAAGAAAGCAAAGGAGTTAGCAAAATTGATAGTAAGAAAAGTTTTAGCATATTGGAACAATATTATATTTTAAGAAAAGTCAATATTTAATGCATTTTTGTTGGACTGACGAGTTAATATATGGCAAAATCCGAAATAAAAATGAATTACGAAAACCTATTGCCTAATGTTACGCAAGGGGGAAGATGTATAATAGTTTGGAGACCTTTCGCTAATATATAAATAAATATAACATGTAAATATATAAATATTCTTAGTGAAAACTTGAAGAAATCTTCAAGAAAATTTCGAATATAATAATAATAATAAAAAAAAATCTGAAAGCTTTTAGATTTTATATTACGTCCAAAAGGCCGCTTTTTTTTTAACGTTTTGTGTGTTACCTTCATTTATTAAAAATCATGTACTTAGCATTTAAAATACATAAAATTCAATTCAGCAGCAATATCACAAAATATTTAAAAACAGCAAAATAGCATATCTTTAGAATTTCCGATACACAGTCTCGCGCGCTGGAGATAAAAATGTTTTTTTTAGTCCAAAGGGGCTTTGTCCCTGAAGGACTACTGTTTTCGCTTTGCGATTTTGAGTCGAATCACTCTGAATGTACGTTTCACTTTTCAAATTGTTGCCACCAAATATTATCGCCCTGTATTATAGTTGAAGAAATTAAATCATGAAGAATCTGCATAAATGTATGTATGTTTCTCGCATTGTGATAAAACAGTGGTACCTAGAGCCATCCAGTTTTGAATGACTTAATCCTACTGCGAATATGGGCATCTGAAAGCCCAAATTTGAAATTTGGAATTTGTTTTACTATCGATTTCACGTTTTGTAAAACTTTAACGAACTTTTGATTAACAAACTCAAGAATTTCACAGGACTATACAACTATCCTGAAGTTATCTAGTGTCCGGATTTAAATCTTATCGAATGCTATGGATGGAAAATCATTTTGCTATATTTAGTAATTGTTATTTGTGCTCTAAAGTAAATGCGAGCCACTGCATCAATCATGAATCTTTAATATGCATTTCTTTTCACACTTAACTTAATTTAGAAAAAAATGTATTTATTTCTGAACATAAAATGCAACAATTGGGAATTCAAGATCATGTGTTGAGATGTGAGATTTAAATGGAATTAAAAATACAGTCTATCATAGTTTGGGAACTTTTGTACAGCTTAGTCAGCTAAACTTCGAACTTTAATGCATGAAATAAGCGAAACACAAAGAACAAACATAGATTCTGAAAAACAACTGCATTCATTTATTTTATTGTCTAGTTGCGCGTGCGTCCAAGAAATTTACAGCTGCTACATGTTATCGATGCAAAGACATAGACTTTGCAAAGAATATGACTTCAGAATCGACTTTTGAAGATTTAAATAAAAGCGGAGAAATAGCACCAAAGAAAGAGAGAATGGCATCCTTATCATTTTTCTTGCGGAGGATTATTTAGGTTAAGTTTTTGTTTTTACGACGGAACGCTGAAGCTATTTTTCTAGTTCATGAATAACGATGTGAGTAAAAAACTCTGACGTGAGAATCGAAATGATTTTGCATTGTAACAGCGCCGTCTAGCGGCACTAAGCGTCATCGATGCTATTGTTCAAGAAAGAAATCTTGGAAATTTCGACTATAAATCAAGACATCGTTTATTTCTTAGAAATAACTCTCTATATGCAAAGAATGAAAAAATAAAAGTCTTTCTCACTTTCTTTCCTTCTTTCTTTCTTTCTTTTTTTTTTATTAAAGTTTTACTCTCATTTTTTAAAAATATAGACAAAGATTTTTAGAGACAGAAACCTTCTTCAGAAAAGGAAGTGTTTTCTGTTGGCGAATTTTTCAAATTAAATGAAAATTAAAAACAGGATATTCTGTTTGATTAATGCTAAAATTTTATTTGTCACCTGCTAAGCTCCTATACCAATAAAACTAAAAGGGCAAAAAAAGGGGCAAATCTGAGAAGAACGTAGGAATTTGATCACATTTGCAACACAAACAGTAAATCACTATTTTTTCATAATATATTAAGAAGATTATTTCGACTCATATAATAGCAGATTAACTTTGTCAAAATAAAACAGGCTTAATCTTAAACCCACATTTTATATTTTCTGAAATAAATATCTATCAAGTGGATAATTTACAGAATGGAATAATTTTTATCCGAACAGTATTTGGAAATTTTTGTTCCAGCCAACAAAAAATTCTTTTCATTTAAAAAAGTTATATGACAGTAATGTAGAGCATTTAAAACTTACAGCCTCATTTGACATTTTTTTGGCCTGTACTTGTCTAATTAAGAGACAAGATATTTTATTATTTTTTACATTCCGAATAAATACTTATATTTAAAAAATTAACATCATTACATTGCTTATATCCTGTTAAATCCTTCTTCAGACAGTCCAAAAAATTGTAATTTTAAGCGAAATCAATTGTGCATTTTCTTTTCTTTTCAGAAAAAATAAATAAATAGGCCAAATTTATTACAAAATGTAAAATAAGTAAATAAACAATATACAAACCGTCAAAAATTTTACTTAAGAACTATTTTTATCTTTGATATAATGGACAGATTATAAGTTTTATTGGTATTACATTTTAACAAAATCCCTTAAAAGAAATAAGGGAAATTTTTGAAGCCGTTTCTGCGAGATTACACCCCACTACAACTATAAATTATAATTTATAATGTAAAGTCTTCAGGTTTCTGTCAACAAGAATGTTGAAAAATCAACCCTCGCAGGGGCGGAGACCTAACTACTGATTGGATTTGTTAACCATAACTCTACCGCAAAGACACAAGAAAAGAGCACTTTTAATTTCAGTATTATTACCATTTTCTCATAGATATGATATTAAAATTATCTATTATTCAATTTAAAGCGGAAGATATTCATCATTTACAGAAATAAATATTCTCATATACAGAGTGATTTTTTTTAGGAATGTTACCTGTTCATCAACAAATAAAGGTAACGCACAAAACGTTTGAAAAAACGCCCTTTTGGACGTAATATAAAAATATTTTTTCTCGCTTTGGTTTTGAGGCGTTTTTTGATAGCCCTGCCATTTACGAACTTTCAAATTTTTTAATTCTTTTTATCTTACAATCTCAGTCTTTACGAGTTCGTAAATTCGAGAGAATCATGAGATCATACGAGAATCATGAGATCGTTCGAGAGAATCATACGAGAGTCCCTTTTGTTAGGTTTTTCAAAGAAATATTAGTACCACATGCTGGAAATGATTGTAATTAACATATAATATTGGTGGTTTTTAGTATTCCATTAAAACTGAATAGGGTATAAAAAATACACGTTCAACTAATTTTATCTGTTTCATTTAATTAGTTTTTAAACTCTAATCGATATCAAATCTGAACGAAAAATTTTTACCAATCACATTTTTAGAAACCTGAGGATAAGATGATTGTGAAAATAATTATCAGTTGATAAATAATAATTCGGGGAGAAACTAACTTATTTGTTGCTTATCTAGAGGAAAATTATTACTGATTTTCTTTCCATGTATACTTAATTTACACTGAAACCAATACTTTTCATTGCTGTAAATAATTATAAAATCCTTTACGTAAGTTAACAATTACAGATCAAATATAGGCATATTAAGAAGCTAATAAAAGAGTAAATAAAAATATTAATATCTAATTTGATTAATAGAATTTGATTCTTTATTACTTTCTTGCAGCTTTATCATCTTTAACTAAATCTTCTCCAGCAAATATATTGTTTAAAAAATGCAAGGTAATTGCTTTGTTATTCAAAACAAAGAGTTTACGTTCTGACGCTGATGCAATAAACAGTCTGGGATGAATTTAAAAATCAAACTTTACTTTTAAAGAAAAGAATGAACGTTTAATACTTAGTAAATAGAAGTTGAAGCTACATATTCAGCAAATTAGACTATTTGTAGAAGATTTATCAAATAAGATTATAGATATGTGGTAAATAAAAAACGATGCAATATGATTATATCGATGTTGTGAAACCATATATTAGCATACATTCAACATTGCATAATAACGCACAAAACTAAATTATTCCTGCTTGAAATTTAAAATTAGATAAAATTCAGCTTTAATTTGTATTGGTTTTAGAGAAACTGCTTTATACATTACAAGGGACCTGAACCAATCTCAGCCGAAAGGCGCAGAATTTTTTAATAAAAGTATTTCCAGTTTAAGATTCAATTTTATTTAATTTTAAATATATTTAATTAATAGTGACATCAAAGTCATATATTAGCATATAATCAGCACTTTTTACAACCATGCTTATTCCATTTAGATATGAAACTCACACATATATGCTTACATAAAATTAGAATGCATTATTTTTTGCACCATGGTGCTTCATGTATTTTGATATTACAATTATGCTTACTGCTGGATTAATTTTTAGATATATAAAATTTCAATTCTTACCAAAAACTTCATCTCAGATGCTGCAATTAATCCATATCAAATCCATTTTCTAGATTTCAAGCATCTATGTAGCTACGCTGATTGCCCTTTCCAATGTAATTTCACTGATGGATTTTCACGATTCGCAATGTATTAACATTTAACTGCAAGGCAATGCTTGCAGCAAACAAAAACAGCTTTTTAATCTACCTAAAACTCATTTAACGGAGAGTCATTTAAAAGTTCCAACAAAATGCTAGTCCACAGAAATAAGAAAACACTGAAAAGTCGAAATAAAACGCTATTAAACTTATCGATCAAGCAGCTCTGAAGGATGGAAAAAACTGCAACTACTTGTTCTTTGTTTAAGATAACAGCCCACATTGGAAACTCTTTCGAGACCATAAATTTATTAATGAAACCGTAAAATGTCTTCTTGCTCCTGATGAAACAATAGTTTTAAGCTATTCAGTTTCTTTTCAAGTAACAGTTTTACTACCGTTTGGTGTAGGAAGAAAAGAATTATACCCCAAATTGCTAGGAAGCATTCGACCGAAAAAATGACATCATAGTGTATATTTTTTCCCGACATTCTGCATACTTAAATCTCTAACTGCTGCTTAAAACCGCAATTACATTTGCATTTTTCTGAAGTTATTATTATGTAACTATGGCTATCGGCGTTCATGTAATAACGATAATCCTTAAAATTTATTCCTTTTTTATATTATTTTCTTCGTTTGAGATTAAATTGCCGAATTCCGCAAAAGCGACTGCTTTATTATAATAACCTGTTTGTATCTTTCGTTGCGATTCCCATTCTGGTTCTGTTTGTGGGCTAAATACGCATTACATATAATTTTAGCTTTTATCTGCAATTCTAAGAAACTGCGTTCTATTTTCGTTTTCTTCCTATTCTTTAGAATATTTCCGAAGCATTCTTGAATAAAATTTTTTGCGTTGCAGGCAAATGGTGCCGTATTTAGAATCACAACAACGATGGAGTGAAATTTTGTTGCGATTTTAGTAATGAATTTTTATGATGTTAAAATCAAAGAATAGAATTTTGTAAATACTCGTATTATTTTTCAAGCTTATTGTTAGTAATGAATTTTTATGATGTTAAAATCAAAGAATAGAATTTTGTAAATACTCGTATTATTTTTCTTAAGCTTATTGAGATAATTATATATAAAAATTAAAAGTAAGAACGATTTTAGTAATGAATTTTTATGATGTTAAAATCAAAGAATAGAATTTTGTAAATACTCGTATTATTTTTCTTAAGCTTATTGAGATAATTATATATAAAAATTAAAAGTAAGAACGATTTTAGTAATGAATTTTTATGATGTTAAAATCAAAGAATAGAATTTTGTAAATACTCGTATTATTTTTCTTAAGCTTATTGAGATAATTATATATAAAAATTAAAAGTAAGAACGATTTTAGTAATGAATTTTTATGATGTTAAAATCAAAGAATAGAATTTTGTAAATACTCGTATTATTTTTCTTAAGCTTATTGAGATAATTATATATAAAAATTAAAAGTAAGAACGATTTTAGTAATGAATTTTTATGATGTTAAAATCAAAGAATAGAATTTTGTAAATACTCGTATTATTTTTCTTAAGCTTATTGAGATAATTATATATAAAAATTAAAAGTAAGAACGATTTTAGTAATGAATTTTTATGATGTTAAAATCAAAGAATAGAATTTTGTAAATACTCGTATTATTTTTCTTAAGCTTATTGAGATAATTATATATAAAAATTAAAAGTAAGAACGATTTTAGTAATGAATTTTTATGATGTTAAAATCAAAGAATAGAATTTTGTAAATACTCGTATTATTTTTCTTAAGCTTATTGAGATAATTATATATAAAAATTAAAAGTAAGAACGATTTTAGTAATGAATTTTTATGATGTTAAAATCAAAGAATAGAATTTTGTAAATACTCGTATTATTTTTCTTAAGCTTATTGAGATAATTATATATAAAAATTAAAAGTAAGAACGATTTTAGTAATGAATTTTTATGATGTTAAAATCAAAGAATAGAATTTTGTTATTATTACTATTATTTATTTTATTATTTTTTGGTAAAAGAGAAAATCCTCTTTGGATTTCCTTCGATGAAAAAGAACAGGTCTTTTTGTGATATACTAAAT
>KK122116.1:148144-183367 GCA_000611955.2 Stegodyphus mimosarum | reverse complement strand
TTTTAGTAATGAATTTTTATGATGTTATAGTCAAAGAATAGAATTTTGTAAATACTCGTATTATTTTTCTTAAGCTTATTGAGATAATTATATAGAAGAATTAAACGTAAGAATGATTTTAGAAACGAATTTTCATGATGTTATAATCAAAGAATAGAATTTTGTAAATATTATTTTTCTTTAGCTTACTGAGATAATTATATATAAAAATTAAAAGAACGATTTTAGTAATGAATTTTTATGATGTTATAGTCAAAGAATAGAATTTCGTAAACATTATTTTTCTTTAGCTTTCTGAGATAATCATATAGAAAAATTTAAACGTAAGAATGATTTTAGTAATGAATTTTTATGACGTTATAATCAAAGAACAAAATTTTCTAAATATTATTTTTCTTTAGCTTACTGGGGTAATCATATAGAAAAATTAAACGTAAGAATTTTGTATTAACGTTATTTATGAAATAAAAGAAAACTGAATAATATGTTTCAGGTGTTTTTTGACACGAGTATAAAACAATTTTTAGAGTATTTTGTAGTACTTATAAATCAGGCGACAATTAATTTAAAGTGAACAGTACTTTGACCGTTGTAACATGATTGCACTCTTATTTTATTTAATTGTAATCAAGATATGTCGGAATCAGAGAACGTGCAGAAATTAAGGGAGAAAATATTTCATAGCCTCTGTGGGTGACAAAAATTAGGAGTGGCAAAGATTGTCCCAGGTGGCAAAATATCTCTGCCATCGTCGATGTAGAACTATTATGCAATTTTTTATCATTAAAATAGAGGGTTGGCAAAAATTCTTTGGAATAGTAGCTGTTTCTAGAAAATTTAACATTCATACGTATAAAAATTCTCTATTAAAAGGCAGATAGCTCTCGTATGTTTTCCCTTGATCAATTAAACAAAACTCATTAAAGAAATGAAAAATAGAGTTAACTTGCTTCAAGCAAAAATTATTTTGCTGCTATATAAATAAAATCTAGGTTTAGAAAAGGGTTCTATTAATCACATGAACGATTTTTACAAAATAGTTTAAATTGGGTTCGAATCTGTTTAAATTGGAAAAGAAAATTTACAAAAACGTAAATTACACATAATATAAATTACATCAAGGAGATACGGGTTATAAAATAAGATAAAGTTATGTGCTAAATTGGTTTTAAATCTCTCAGTTTATTGTTCCGAACGGCAATGTAATGATGCGATCCGAAAGACTAATTTGAGACCTTTTTCCGTAATATAGAACAACTTGCAAGTTTTTGTTCCACACTATTGATTAATAATTTGAAAATGAACCAAAATGATGTAAGGAATGAATACATTCTTTGCCGTGAGTTTTCTTAACGTGAGTAGTTAGCTGTACAACATGTAATCGGAAGATCTGGAGTTAAAATCTTGGCAAGGGCACAGTGGATGTTCCATTTTCCTGCTCCGTAAAGGCCTATAAAATTTTACAATGACGCCCGAACTAAAAATATGGCGAATGATAATTTATCACTACCTGGATTTGGTCGAGTAAGTCTCGTGCCACTTCCCATTCATCCTTTAGGTAGGAGAAAATTTAAGGAATTATCGCATTCTCCAGCACATGGTGGTGTGTTGTAAGTAATTAACACACTCAACTAGCAAGTGGAAAATCCGTGGCTCGAATGCAGGCAAAAGGATTAACTGGTTTGTCAAAACTGCTAATGAAAATAATCTAACAGTGTCTACAATCTATATATATAGAAAGAGGAGAATGTCTCTTTGTTTGTTTGTTCGCGATTAACTCACTCACTACTATAGCTATCGTCACCAAACTTTCTACAATTCTTTTCTGGGTCTTGAAAAAGGCCGACGTCCACTTTTTTCTAAAAAAAAAAAAAAAAAGTTAAAATCAAAGATATTATAGTTCGACCGTCTCAAACGCAACCCTGGCTGGCATTCTGCCAAAACACATAGACTCGTCCAGAAGGGTTGTTATTACTTGCTGCGACGTGAAAGGTCACGCGAGTCTTCTCTTCTCCGGAAAGAGATATGCTGAAAGGAAAGAAAGTCCTCATCCTTCCACCCTATTTTGAGAATAATTCGGTCCGAATGGCGTATGCGTGTTTGCACTCATGGTCGCGGATAAGGCGGTCGAATTATAATTGAAAACTCTGAAAAACGATAATTTTTGCTCTCATTTTTCCGAGTGGCAACAGTCTCCCAAGCTGGAAATGAAAATCTGTCTTATTTTGATAGTTGTTGCCATCGCTCGCTTTCAAATCCTAGAGTTTGCTAATAAAAAATTTCTAAGTTTTACGATGAAATAAAAATAGCATTATCAAACATTAAATACATTATTCCCGATTCCAAAAATTCCTGGGGAGCCATTTCGACTATTCCCAACTTCGTACGACTCTAATCAGCCGAGATATTAATTAAAAGCTCTAAAAACACTAATTTTCGCACTCATTTTTCCGAGTGGCAACAGTCTAGCGAGTTGAAGATAAAAATGCTTTATTTCGAAAAGTGTTGCTAGTGTTCGCATCCAAATTGTAGAGTTTGTTAATCAAAAATCTACACATATAAAGAAGAATGCAAGTTTGTGCGTTTGTTTGTTTGTTCGCGTTATTGATTTCTGATCGATTATGATAAATTTTTTTTGCCACATTTAATCGACTAAAATTGAATATAGGTGAAATATCGGATGAAACTTGAGCTTTTACGACCATTTGATTACAAAGACGAAAATCATTAAAAACTGAGTGCCACTCTTGCTGATATAATGAGAGAGAATTAGTTCATTTTTCTATAGAAAATTTTTATGTGGGTTTCATATCGCCTATCAGCCTGAAAAATGTATCAGCACGAATCGTAATTCTTGCGTTGTTATTAGAGAAATATTGCAGCAGTATCGTTCTCTCTGTTGTTAGATACATTACGCTCAATCTAACTTAACTGTCATCGGGTACTTCCGCTAGTAAAATATAAAGTAAGGCGAAATACAGAAAGACTATATTAATACAAGTTTCGAACGTCAGAAAGATATTAGCGTTTTTGAAACTATTGCTAGTGAAAAACTAAACATTGCGGACATTTTTTTTTTAAATTTCTGAACGTTCTACTCTTATAAATTCTGTAATAAAGTTAACTGTTAAATGCCAGGATAAAGATAATTTCTTTATCTTATACGTGTCTGCTTAGCTAAGATGACCCCATTTCTAGCAACATGGTTTCTTTTTCTTTTCATCTCATATAATTGTATCGTTCATCATTACACGACATTCTTCTTTCCTAAGTGTCACACATCATTACACATATTACGTCATTTCATGTAATTATGTATATTTTATCAGTTTCTCTAATTACATTTCTGCCGCCAAACGTAACAAGCCCTATCTAACCAATGGACCAAGGAATTATCTAGAATATAAAGATGAAGTGCCTATTACTTTTCATGCTTCGATATGTGAACTTTAAAGGTAGTATCTGTTAAAGTCAGTAAACAAGCAAAGTTAGATTCTTTCGAATACTGACGTCACTTACTTGCAAAAGAGAGAGAAACGGACACAAAGGGAGTAGTTGCCTTTGAGTAGACCACGAGTCAGTGATGTCATACAAGAGCAAACCTTGCAGTATAATAATCTTGGTGTTCATGATCTTCAGAAACAATTTACTTTGAAAGATGACAGATTTAGGCATCTAGCTTGGAGAGATGTAAGGAACTACACTTTAACATCGCTGTTGGTGTAAGTTGTGACCATGTTCGCAGATGACGGGTCAAGTGACGAAGATTCTCTTAGTTTAAAATTCGTTCGACGCCCATGCCCGCCATCTTGGATTTAGTTACATATTCGGAGAAGATTACGTTATTAATGCGGATGTGCAAGTTTGTGTGACTGTAGACAATTTTGTTTCCGTTGCAGTTTGTTATGATAACGACGAAATAATCAGACACGTACTGAGAAAGGAGAAAGATGATGAGGAGGAACGGGAGAAGGACGATGAAGACGATATGTAGACAAGACAGTTACGTCGAAGGAAGCTGACAAAGCTTTCTTAAGATCTGCCGAGAAATGTTCATCTACGTCAGTATATGATATTATGAAAGTTTATTGTACACACAGCGAATTTTTAAAATTACGGGAGACAATCCATGTTTTACCTGTTCCAGTTATTACCTATTACGCTTAAAAAATTGCAGCACTGAATAAATTTCGGAAATACTCGAAGATCCAAGGCTCCAGCTGAAGAAATGAATCAATCCAGAAAGTTTTCAAGTTATGATAACACTGATAACGTGAAATTTTTAACAAAAATACACAAAACTTAGCAATTTTTCTTCGGGGCCTCTTTATATAAGAAAATACTGGTACAGGATCTTTGTATTCAAATTCCAGTTTATAATTATGCTAATTAGAAAATCTGTATCTAATAAAATAAAGTTTTTTTGAAGGATTTAAAATCCTCTTTTCCTTTGTTATTATCTTCGGATGACTGAGGTTTAAGTCGTATAATTTCGACAGCTTTTCCCAATTTTGTCTATTTCAGAAATGTTCCCTGCCTCCCCCCACGGAAAAAAAAAAAAAAAACTGAAAGCTTTCCGATTTTATATTAAGCCCAATGGGGCATTTTTTAATGTTTTGTGTGGTGCCTTTATTTATTAAATACCATGTTCTTCGCACTTAAACCATAAAATTCAATTCAACAGCAATATCACAAAATATTTAAAAGAGCACATCTTTAGAATTCCGATGCACAGTCTCCCGCGCTGGAGATAATTTTTTTTTTTCGATACAGTGTTGCCATTGCTCTTTTTGAAATCGTTGAGTTTCTAATCAAAAGCTCATAAATGCTTTACAAAACATGAAATAGATAATAAAACGAATTCCAAATTTTGGCTTCCGGATGCCTATATTCGGGTGGAGATGAACGTTATTCAGAATTTGATGGCTCTAGCTACCAATGTTTGTCACAATGCGAGAAACATGTATACATTAAAGCTGATTCTTCATTATTTAATTTCTTTAAATATAATGCAGGACTTTAATATTTGGTGGCAACAATTTAAAACTTGATTCGCCGTTTATAGTGAATCAACGCAAAATGCCAAAACGAAATTAATAGCCCTTCTGGGCCAATTGCTCCCTTTGGGTTAAAAAACAAACAAACTGAAAGCTTTCAGATTTTACATTACGCCCAAAGGGGCGTTTTTTTTAACGTTTTGTGGGTTACCTTTATTTATTAAATATCATGTTCCTCGCACTTAAACCATAAAATTTAATTCAAATCAATATCGCAAAATAATTTTAAAATGAGGATATTTTTAGAACATACGCATTTTTATACACAGTCTCGCGGCGTGCTGATGATAAATTCTCCTTCCCCGTTAGTGTTGTCATTCCTCGCTCTGAAATCGGTGAGTTTGTTAATCAAAAATTCTTTAACGTCTGGCAAAATATGAAATAGATAATAAACCAAATTCCAAATTCCAAATTAGGTCTTCCAGATCACCACATTCGGTAGAGGATTATGTTATTCAAAATTTGATGGCTCTGGCTACCATTCTTTTGTCACAATGCGAGAAACATACATATATTTATGCAGATTCTTCGTTATTTAATTTCTTTAAATATATCACAGGGCTGTAATATTTGGCGGCAACAGTTTGAAAAGTGAATGAACGCAAAATGCCAAAACGAAATTAATATCTCTTTTGGGTTAACGCCCTTTGGGCTAAAAAAAAAACAACTTGAATATGATAAGGTAGAATTTAATTAATTAGCGATTTCTTTGAAGAACACCTATATAGACATTTAAATTTGACATATTTTTACCGAAACATTCACGTGACTAATGTTGCTGTAGTTTGAAAGATCCAACTTATTCGATTTATTTCCGAAACTGTGCGGAGATATTAATTGTATTATTATTTGTTTTTGAAAATTCTGGTGTACTTATACCTATGATAATATACGCCTGAGAGAAAATAAACAGTTAACATTTTTATCTTTAATGCATAGATAAAAGTCAGTCGGAAATTGCGTTTTTATTAAAAGAATGTAAATGTGATTAAAAATGCATCTATTTTCTATGTGTGAGGATAACGTACGCTATTCTAAATTTTAGAACTATTTCACCGCATTTCTTAATTCTAAGGCTTCACCAATAGCCAAACCGCTATAAATTGCTGAATACTGGAAGTTCGTCCGGTGTTCAAATCAAGCTGAACGGCTACGTGGTTGATTTTTCCATGAGTTTTTACCATGTGTACTGTAAATATGAGCCATTTCCCTTTGAACTTCCTTTATGAAGGTATCCCTCCCTTTAGGCAGATAGTCCTTGTGTACTTCACCATGTTAAAAAAAAACCTAACCTAATCTAATGCATCTCTTAGAAAGTCTTTCACGAAGGCATCCCTTCCGTTAAGCAGATGGCCCTCGATGTTTTGCCGTATTCAAATTGTAGAGACATTAGGTATTTTTAAAGAGCAGTGCCCTCGCCGGGACTCGAACCACGGATCTTTCGAATACGCGCCGAGCGTGCTGACCACTACACCGCGAAGGCATGCGAAGAAGGCAGGCGAAATACCTTATATACTCCCCCTTTTAAAGGGCAACTGGGGAGTAGGAGACCCAGTCGCCAAATCCTGGTGGTGGAGAATCATCATCCACAACCTTTTTGTTCGGGCGCCACTGTAGAGACATTAGGTATTTTTTGAAAACAGGAGAGATGTAAAATGAGCAATGCCGTTGCCGGGACTGGAAGCATGAAGCTCTACGCGCCGAGCCTGACCACTATTTTTGAAGGCATGCCAAGAAGGCCGGAGAAATACCTTATAAAATAACCATCTTAAATCTAAGTCACACTCCTCAATTTCAGTACCTAACAAAGGAGAAAAAACTTTGATTTATAGCTAATAAAATAGATTAACTAAAACGTTCAAATATATTTAGGAATTTTTCTGTAGTAATCGATCGCGATTTATTAACAAGAATAATATATCTATTTAAATAGGTGTTTTGATAAACCAATTACTTTAATTAGCCCTTAAAAAATCTTCTTTTGTATTCGATCTAATTTATATTGATAAAGGTAAGTGGGGCACACTCCGCCTTAAAAATTAAGTAATATGTTATTAGTTATATGAAACTTCAACTGTTTAACAAATTCGTAAGAACAAAATGTTTTTCTGTTCAGAAGACTAAGAACAACACATGCAAAATCTAATGAGATAACGGAGGTAAAATCACATAAATCAAAATCTGAGTCGATCACTATACTTTTATAAAGGTACGAAATAATAATACGAATAAAACTTTTTGTCAAACAATTCTTCACTGCTATTCTGTAGAACAATATTAATGGGAAAGAATAAAAGAGAGACAGAACGAAAGAGTTCAGAAAAATAATGGAAAAAAGTGCATTCGTTTTCAGAAGATGCTACAGTGGCTTTTATTCTTCTCTTACAAAAAAAAAAAAAAAAGTTTTACATTGTTAAGAAATTTTAACAAGGAAGGAAGATAAACAAAGTTTCCAATTGGCTTCCGCAGATTACAATCATTTTTTCAAAGCAGAAAACCCCAAACCATCCAAAATTTCTTTACATAACAAATCAGATCTGGGTTTTCGACGACATTATTACACAACCAAATAAAAAGAGCTATTTCGTGAGTCACATGTGTATGAAAGAGGATCTGCGTGTACACTTGTACTTTAGAAATGCACGGCAGTTTGATTTTCTCTTATTTTCGTCATTAATTCTAATAATTGGACCGTGACTGTGGAGCACTTTTCGATGTGAATGAATACGAGAAAGTTTAAGTAAAAAATAATTTTTTTGCATGATTGGAACCAATCTATCGGTTGTTACAGATTAGAAATACAGTTTTGAAGATTCGCTTTAAAAACATTCGATCATATTTATGGTAATATTTACGTTCCATTTGGTACCTTTACCTACTTCATTTTTGATATTTCTCACAAGTGCAAAATTAAGTGAGAACGAAATTTTGTGCACAAGTAGGAAATTAAGCAAGATATGACTTCATTATCAGCATTCTGAAACAATTTTATAAATATGTGTTTTTTTCGCACTTAAATTCGTTTGGCAGTTACGTAAAAATAACGTGGGACCAAAGGAAAAAGAACCTTTGCTGCGCATGTTAAAAAGTTCTTGAAAATAATATGAAATAATCGCAGAGGTATAAAATTACATATTATTCTATAAATAAAGTATTGTTATTAAAAGTATATAAGTATTGTTCTACAGGAATTTTTTAAAAATTTTATTTATTATAAATGATTTAATCTGTGGAAATTTTAGATTTATTCTCATAATTTGTTCTTGGTAGTCAAATAAACCACATATCAAATTACAAACTTGGCGGTTACGCTATGGCCACGGAGATCTTATTTTATTGATTTAATTAAGAGTACTTATGAGTAATCACAGTTTAATTATCCTTCATTTAAAAGTATTTCATTTAATCGTGATTACAAAAATTGAAAATAATATTATATTGTCATTTATATACACCGTATGTCCAAAATATTCTGAAACTGGATTAATGAAAACTAGAGGAAGCTTTAGATGAAGGTTTTAATGCTTTAGGCGTTCTACATAGTCTTTCTCCCCACTTGAGTACAACGCTCAGAATGTTCCTAGAATTATATGAAATTGTCAAAAAAGTCCTTATTTAGAATGTTATTCAACTTGCGTGTCACTGTGGCTTGAATGTCGGTTACTTCATCATAATGCTGATTCTTCATGTGAAGTTTGGTTTTCCGGAGTAAAAAAAGTCACTCGGGGCCAAATTGACTGAATAGGACCAAACTAAACTCAGTAACGCAACAGTCTTTAGACAGCCATGACCTGCAGCAGAGGCGTAGCTGAGGTTTTCAGCGCCAAAGGACAACTAAAGATTTTGCGTCCCTTTTTGCGTTCCAAGAATGGAAAGTATTTCATCCTAAAATTTGTAGCATCAATTTGACGCCTCCTGGATGCTGCGCCCGGGGACAGATGTTACTATTGCCCCACCCAAGCTACGCCACTGGCCTATAGTGCCCTGATATCTGCTTTCTTGATCGTGGGATTCATGAACTAATGTCCTGAACAAGTGGTCGGTTTGTCGCAGAACCCTCAGTGTTTAGTCTCCAAGCTAACTTTACTCATTTTATCGACCCACTCAAGGGCTGAGTCAGCCTGGGGATCGAACTCCGGGCCTGTAGTGCTGCTGCGCAACGTACTAGGCACTGAGCCACTGAGCCTCTGAATGAATGTAGAAGGTGGTAGAGAACTGGCATCATAACTCTAGCCGTGTGAGAGTGCACAGTGTGGTTCAACAAGAAATTGCTCATCTATCGTTCCAGACGAACCCGCTGAACCCTCTTACACAACCGATTCATGGTATTCGGGAACTGAATTCCAAGTTTTGTTCTATTTATGATTACTAGTTATAATTACATGCCAAAAAGAAAATCTCTCTCTGGACTTTTCGGACAGAAGGTGTAATATTCTTCTTTGTAATTAAATTACATGGTAATAGACATAGTGTACCTTTCCCAAAGCCAAAAATAACGGCACTGATTTGCTAACAAAGCTAATTCACTGTCGTGTGGAAAATGTTCAACAAATTTTTGTAAAATTAATGTTGAGTGTAAAGATTCATTATAACATTTCCTAAGAGCAAACTCAGAAGGATAATTTTGTAAGAGGTATGGTTACCTGAATAATCACTGCATTGGGATGCATAAATCGTTAATGAATCCGTCAGCTGCCGAGTATTAAACTTGCTTGGCAGCAGTAGTCTCGCCTTGGATTAGAATCTTGGCAAATGGATTGACTACACGGATATCTTCCTGGTTATTTTTTTATGCGTAACACAAAAACGAACCAGTCCCATTACTTACAAAAAGGCATCCTTCCCTTAGATAGAGCTCTTAGGTATTTTACCCCATCAATTAAAGAATATCAATAACTGAAACAGGGATAGCGCAAAACATGCATTCTGTTTTACTTAAACACATATAGACAATAGATTAGAAGAATGTTAGTACTCCCAACTCTCTTACTATAACAGAAAGTCGTATTTGCTGGAATAAAATATCTGAATATAACATAGTTGAAGAAATTAAAGCAACAAGAATCAGCGTAAATTGTATAAATTTGCAGGTGGAGGAATCAAAATAACGAAGGAGAAACATGTGTTCACGCGATAATGATACATAAAAATTGTAGCGTAGTTTTTCATTGTAGTATTGTAACCGGAAAGTTATATAGTTGTTTATAGTAGTCCTAGAAGCATTTATAACAAAGCGAAAGCACTTTCATATATAAAAATTATTTCGGTTAATTAACTTACCAAAACAAATAGAATATGAAATACGAAGTCCTCTCCAAAAATAAATAAATAAAAGAATACTATCTGTACTTTTACTACAATTTGTACATTACTTTCATATTTCATTAATATCAAAATATGAGAGTAGCGAGCATCTAATGAAAAGGCAGCGAAGTTATTTTATGAAAAACTTTTAAATCACTTAAATAGCAAGTGATGACTTAAAAGAGCTTCAAAAGAAGACGGCAATTAGTAATTCATTAAGTTGTTCACAGAATGTTAAATCAGTAAGTTCTGTGAATAGTCTCACTAAATTCTGCTTACATGAAGATATAGTTTAATGTAAACACAGTTACTTTTTTATTCACATACTCATTCCAACACATTAAACCGGAAAGCTCTGTTTAGATTAAATCATTAATTAAAGTTAAATTCTATGATAAGCCTCGTCAATTTAAGCTTTCAGAAAGCTGTAAGTAATACTAAAGGCCTTAGATTTTGTACTAAAACAATAATTAATTCATAAGAGTGTTAATAAAGAAGATATTAAATAAATATTGTGCCACGAATATGACAGGTACAGTTGAAGAGCAAGAACAGCTATTTGAACAAGGATGTAATGCATAATTATTGCCCAATTTCATTGCTGACTAATTACGAGATCAAAACTTTACCCGCTGACTATAAATTTAAACTAAAACTTATATTAAAATAATGAAAGAATTTTCAATCCATACTGAGAAAATCAATATATGTGAATCCTCATAGATAAATATGATGGATGCATTTTTAGCACCACAGTAACTGGACAATGAACTGCTGGAAAGATATCAAAAGAATTGCGCCACGTGTTGCAAGCAAACCTCACCCACAAGCAATATTTCGTAACGAACCACAATTTAACGTAGATTTTGAAAACATTCTTGTGGTTCCTTTCCCTCTTGAGGAAAAGAAGTAAAAGGGAAATAAAAAATGAATCTCTAACTCGTGGAAGACGACCTAGAATAATATGTCGGGCGTACTTGGGCAAGGCCATCAGAACCAGTTCCGGCGACTCTCAGCAAGACCTTTCTACTGTCATGGACCGGTTTTATGATGTTGAATGCGCAGGAATTTTTGAGATGCTTCTTTTCAAATCTTTGTACCAAGAAATCCTTTTTTATTTTTTAAAATCCTTTTTTTCACTCTCACGTTTTCTTCCAGTGCTGCACAACGGTCAGGTGGACTGTGTACACAAATCTCTTAAGCTTTGTTATAAAGAGGATGTTTATAGATACAGGTGCAGAACCAGAAGTGCTTAGTTGGTATTGCAACGAAACTTTCTCCCCATCGCAGACAAAATCATTCCATTCAGGCTAAATTTAAGACCTATATCTTGTTGAACGCTTCTTTCACTTCAGTTAATTTTATTGTTTAAGTCCACGGTAAAATTAGCAGATGGTTATCTTGACGGACTTCAGGTTATTTTCCCACTTTACAAGAATACTGCCAATCTATTTCTCTCTCCTTATTTAATCTTCTTCAGGATATATACTGCATACTAATTAAATCTAAATAGTAAGAGTGAGGCTTCCTAGATTTACTAATTTCCATATATTCTTTCGACTGGGAGCAATTATTTCAGAAATTGATGGTTATTATTACATTTGGGCCGCCTGGACTGTATAGTGGTTGGGGAGCCTGACTGCGATACCGAAGAGTCTGTGTTCGAATCCCGGAGAAGGCATGGATGTAAAATTGTCTGTCCTTTCATAGGCGGGAACGGTGGCCGCCTATTAGGTGCCTTCACAATAAAATGGCCTCCATTCCTGGCCTTAGGAGTAGCCAATACCGTTAAAGGCAAGGAAATAAAAATTATTACACTTGGATATTACTGCTGTTCATTTCAGCTTACAACTTGCGATTATCTCTGTTTAGTTCGCATTTCTGCATTTGAAGCGATTAATGAATTAAATTAAACAATCGAAAAGAAATTTTTTTCAAAAACCGATTACAGTCGCAGATTTTTCTACCAGCATCAACAGACAGTAGTATCAAGTTCGTCATTGTCCAAGTATTATAAATACAATCTTCTTATTTAACACTCCCTGTAGACACCAATACAACATAAGGCTACGAATTTTTTAGCCTATGTACTTTTTTTTAGAATTTTCCCTTTCATCTCTCTAAACTTTTCGCCTGAGTCTGTTTTTATAAATGAGTTTTTTTCTAAAACGACTTTTCAAAAGAATGCTCTATACATAACCTCTAACAACATAAATTAATCTATTTTCACTTTAGTGACACTCATGGTTCCAAGGCTTTTGCTTATTACCAAGAAGCGTCAGCTAAATAAGAATGCATTGGTTCTTCTTCGAGGGACCCATCATTCATGAATAGTTGTCTATTGGAAAGCGTCATTTAAAGTGGAGTGGCCGTCAATAGAGGTTCAACTGCATACTTTAGCTCTTTTTAAGCATACTTATTAGCATAAAATTTTTCAGACGTATAAAAGAAGATTTTGTCGTATTTTTCCACCATGAAACGAAACTATTAATATTTCACTCTTTAATAACTTTAATGGTGACGAAATTCCCCTGTGTAGAAAAGCAATCATTAAGAAATATATGTTAAAATAGGAACACTGGGTAAGAAATGATAGGCAGTTTAAGTATAATTATTTGTGAAATACTGATTATAAAATAGCAGAGACCCGAAAATAACAGGAGAGAAAAACATGAAGGACACCATAATTAAAATCTCATTTGCAAAGATCTTAAGGAAAGGAGGAGAAGGGGCCCACAGCTGCTTCGGTTGTCTAGGACATTAAAGTTTTTTCTTTGAGTGTTAAAGCTGATAACAAGTTTTATTAGCTTTCCATTCTACCTCAAATCGATTGTAGTTACCACGTTGTCATTGGAGTAATTCAACTACTGATTAATTTACTTTATGATGTTGATTCACTAATTTATGCCCAACGATGGATTATGACCGATGGATTGTAACAATATGATACATTTTTCACGCAATGCTTAGAATTCAAAAATTTTAGTAATATAGGTGATATTCATGTTTAGGTAAAAATTTCTAGCAGTGTGTGTGATGTTCTTATGATGTTCATTTTGCAGGATTAATTTCTTGCACAATTTGCTTAACTAACTGGTTTAGTTTTAACTTTACCTCATACTGCTACTAATCTATTCCAGAAGCAAACAAGGTTAATTACTATTTCAGAGGAAGGAATGAGGGTTTTAACTGCAGTAGTTAGTAGTCAGGAATACGTAGCTGTGCAACAAGATTTCTCAGACTTTCATTGTCCTAATTACCTACCATTACTTTAGCTTGTGTGTTTATAAGTGGGAAGGTTTGGCATCTCCAAAACATAAGAAGTTTACCAGTCAGTTTAACTGAAGTTCTAAGCTGGCAAATGAGGAATAAACTATACTAAAGGCAAACCATGGGTTATGAATCACACGACTTACGACGTTCCGTACTTATTAATGAATTTTCTCTAATGATAAAAAACTCTCTGATACTCTGATCACTTTAGTTAGAAGAAAAGAATACGTTTACAGAAAATAATAAATCTTCTCTAACTTATTACTATCGTTGAAAGGATTATTATTGTTAGTACTATTACAGACTTATGTTAGCATTGTTATCACCTTCTATGAACCAATAGAGGATTACTATTCATATTATTATTGCTACCTCATATGCACTGTTCTTGAGGAATTCAGTTTTTGAAAATTCTCACTTAAGAATGGTCTTAGGAAAATATCTCTAGCATAACCTTGGAAGTTCTAATATTTGATTATAGATACATCTAATATTTGATACTAGGTCTAAAGAGTTTTAGGATTAATGTTCTTTCCTTACAAATTCCAACAAACGTTCCAAACGATAACTAACAGTAACTTTTACTATAACATCTTAAGTTGCTTTTTCTAAAATATCGTCTGCTGACAGACAGAATTTTTCATGCGATAACTGACAGCAAGTTTCACTACAATATCTTAAGTTTCCTTTTGTAAAATATCGTCTGCTTACAGATAGAATTTTTTATGCAGTTCATCATTCGCTTTGATCCACTGAACGGCTGCTGTCATGACTTCGAAAGTTCAGCAATGAATAACAATAAAGTTTCGCTGTAAAATTTAAACATTAATTGTGATTCTTTTCAAACAGATTGGTAACGGATAAAACTTGAAATCGTAAGACGAAATAACAATCATCTGCAAGGGTTTGAGACGGTTCGCTTTCGGCTCAGACCCATCGGTCTCGGATAAAGACAATGTTAGTGACCTTTTTATGATACAAAGATAATTCACAAAGAATTTGCTCCTCATGCCAAATGGTGAACTTCATACTGTACAACGTCGTAATGGACAAACTTCAGATGAGAATTCAACAGACCTTGAAAAGCTCATTCGAATGACTGATTTCTGCTGCATGCAATTCATAATCACACAGTTCCCTTCTCGTTAACAAGTTTCGAACAAAGAAAAGTATCGATTTTTAAACAACTTCCTTATTCACCAGATTTGGCACCTTCGAGTTACTTTCTATTCCCTAAAATGAAGTTTCACCTCAATGGCCATGATTTTAATAGCACTGAAGAGATTGAAAAAATCGTAATGAGGGACTTAAACAAGTATTCTAAAAGATGAGTTCTGCATAGGAATCAAGAAACTGGATTAGCGTGTCAAGCATTGCGTAGATTTATAAGAATTGATTCAATCGGCAAAGTGGAAAATTTTACCACATTGCAAAATTTGATTTGCACAGGAAATCAGAAGTCCATACTTCGAAGTCAGAAGAACGAAGCCCAGGAATCAGAAGTCTCAGTACAGGAAATCAGAAGTCCCAATCGCTGAGGCATTCAGTTGGCTACAAAGTTTTTAATTGTACTGCAGTTTTATACAGATGCAAAGAAATCAAAACTCTTTCTACTTTTAAAGCTAAAACCAAAGCTGTTTCTATGCTTCTTAAATGATTCAACAACAGTTCTTTTTTTTTTTTTTTAAGATTTTTATTGCGATTTAGCGGTTCACTAGTGGTGGAGCAGTAGAAGCCATTGAACTCTGGTAGTTAGGCTGTAAAGCATTTCTCCCGCCTTTTTAGCATGCCATCGTGGTGTAGTGGTCATCACTCTCGGTGCGTATTCGAGAGGTCCGTGGTTCGAGTCCCGGAGAGGATATTGCTTATTTGTCATCTTCTGCTACAAAAATAACCTAATAAATCTACAGTGGCGTCTGAACTAAAAAAGTTGGTGGATTATGATTCTCCACCACCGGGATTTGGCGACTGGATAGGAAGTATATAAGGTTTTTCTCCCGCCTTCTTAGCATGCCTTCATGATGTAATGGTCAGCATGCTCGGGGCGTATTCGAGAGGTCCGCCGTTCGAGTCCCGGTGAGGGCATTGCTCATTTTTCACATCTTACTGCTTCAGATAATCCTAATGACTATACAAGGTCTAGGGTTCGAGTCTCGGGGAACGGGCTTGCTGCACGGCATTTTCATGGTTTTCCCCATGTGTAACGTGGATATGAGGCAGTTTATCCTGAAAAGTCCTCCTCGGGGCATCCCTCCCTTTCCGTGTAGTGCAAAATGGCAGAGCACGTAATAGATAAATAAGTATTGCGACTTTGAAAAGATTTTTGTAACTTATTTAAGTCTTCGTAAAAGCTTTATTGACTGAAAAATGGATAATCATTCTAATTTTATTTCCAGTGAAAGCCATAAAGACGTAAGTCTTTGAAAATTGTGAACAAACTAAATTTTAAGAAAAACGTTGTACATTTTATTCCATGATGGATGCTTGACTTTTGACTTGCTTTGAACTTAAAAAGATACTAATTAAGGAATGGCATGAATGATGTGATGGAACAGAGGAAAGAAGATTAGTTAGTAGTAATTTAGCTGAGGTTTCGCTCTAAAGATTTTGAAGCGGACCATTACTCAGTTGGCCTTTAACTCATTTGGCCAAGAGGTCATTACTCAATCGGCCAATGAGACTTTTCTGAAAAAGGTATGATGAGGATTTTAACTTGCTGACTAATTACACTCAATCCGAGGATGTTTTAGTCCATTAAATCATTTGTATTATCTGCTTTCATTCTTATTATATTTTTTGTAAATCAATATGAATAATGTTTGTCTAAGTGGGAAATTATAGGAATTTTTTTCCTCAAATGAATATTATTGTTTAGAAATAACATTATATAAATTAATTAATTACAAAAATGTACTGATTCTTACTAGCTGGTGCCATTTATAAATTTTTATAAATTTTAAATAACTACATTTGCAAGTGATTTAAAATTTGGGTTAAAAAAGAAAAAAAATTATTTTGGTGTGAAACTACACTAAAGTAAGGTCTCCGCCTCTCCAATTGTTTTTTGGTCTAAAGAGGCAATTTGCCCTGAAGGACTATTAATTTCTTTTTGGCATTTTGCGTTGGTTCACTATAAATGTCAGTTCACTTTTCAAATTGTTGCCACCAAATATTAGAGCCCTGTATTATTTAAAGAAATTAAATAATGAAGAATCTGCATAAATGTATGACTGTTTCTCGCAATGTGATAAAACAACGGTACCTAGAGCCATCTAATTTTGAATAACGTACGGTTCCATCCGAATATGGGCATCTGGAAGCCTAAATTGGAATTTGTTTTATTATCTGATTCATATTTTGTAAAACTTTAACGAATTTTTTATTAAAAAACTCGACGATGTCAAAGCGACCAATGGCAACGCTGTACGAGGGGGAGGACATTTTTCTCTCCAGCGCGCGAGACTGTATATCGGAAATCCTTAAGATATGCTCATTTTAAAATCATTTTGCGATATTTCTGTTGAACTAAAATTTTATGGTTTAAGTGCGAAGAACATGGTATTTAATAAATAAAGGTAACCCACAAAACCTAAAAAAAGTCCCTTTGGGCCTAATGCAGCGATTCTCAAACTGTGAGGCGCCCCCCCTAGGGGAACGTGATAACCCTACGCGGAAGGCGAGAGCATGTCGAAAATAAAAGATTATCTAAAAAATTATTAATTTACTGAAAGGAAGCGAAATAAAATATATTCTGATATAATAAAAAATAAAATGCACATTTACACTCTGATATAATATATTTATAAATGTATCAGTACTTCACAATGTATTTGATAATTAATTTATCAATACTAAATTAAGAACAAGTTTAATAATTACTAGCGACTCCCATGTGTTTGTTTTGCAGAGCAAAGTTTTTCAAAGGAATGTTTAATATTCGAAATTGATACTTTGTTCTTTTTCTATGTTTAGCTGAGATTTATATTTTGTCTTCAAAGCAGCCACAGCAGAAACTATATTTTCACAAAGGTAGGATATTGGAAATGGTAATAGTATAAGAAATGCTTTTGTTTTCAGTGCAGAAAATGCATCACCCTTCCTTTCTTCTTCATTTAATTCAATACTGGTAAACCTAGAATTGAAGCATTATTGAGAAGATTTTCTTGATTTAATTTTCGGAACCACACTCTTCTGTACACTTGTTGTTTTATCGTCTAACGTTCACTTAAAAATTTATCCATGATTCTGTTTAAAATCTACTGCCGTAAATATTTAATGCCGTGAATTGCAATTAACGTGCAAATTACAAAATGCACATTCAAGCTAGATTCGGTAGCGATAGAAGGATCCACCAACCGAGACTGACTGGAATAGAATGAGATGTAGTATTTATATACGTTTGGGCACACATTTTGATAGGTTGCGCAGACGTCCACGTGAATATCCGATGTGATGGATATAAGATAAAGAGGAACTGAGACTGAGACAATCTTTCTAATGCCATTTGTGCCTTTAGAAATAAGGGATTAAGGAAATGAATATTTAATTCAATTAAAATTATTTTGCAATCTATTCCAATTTAAAAAATACAAAGGAAAAGTAACATAATACATATCCTATTACTTAAAAGTAACCTACTTAAAACATCTATTACTTAAAACTAACATGTACTTTATAATTAAGGTCGTATTGTAGTTTTAGCGTCAAAGTGCATTATTATTGCATTTAATACATTGTTATTATATAAGGGCCACGATGAAAATTATGATTGAAAACTGGGTCACAAATATTGAAAGTTCGAGAAGCACTGGCGGAATGTAAAATCAGAAAGCTTTCAGAATTTTTTATTTATTTATTATTTTTTTTTGCGTGACTAAGTTTTGCATTTGGCATAGTTCTAGTTTAAATACTGTATTTTTATTCTACCAGTATGCCATTTGAAAATTCCTAAAACTGTAAATGCATCGTCTGAAGCGAGAAAGAACGACTGTGACTGGCCAAAAGAGATCGATCATAGTTTTTCATTTTCTTTCCAACCATTTCTTTTTTAAAGCCTCGAGAGTATAATGCATCGCATAATAATAGATCTGAGTGAATAATGACACATTAGCTAGATCAGAATTAAAGAATTTGGCCTTCAGGAACCCATTTATTAAAATATCTATTGTTAAATCTTCCCCGAGATGTTTGCTTTTTATGCATTTATAGCCACTTCTGAAATTTTTATGCGTCTGTACCTATTTCTAAGCTTTTTATGTGTCTAAACTCAGATTAAATTTCCTCTAAATGTGTATAACCTCGGAGATAATACCAAACTAAGGCTGAAGTTTTGCCTGTTTATAAGCAAGCAAATTGGGTTCGTCTTTACACAGCCATTCCAGAGGCCTGATCTTCAAGTTACAATAGCTAGTTTCTTTTAAAGCTTAACCTCCTAAATCCAAATTAGGCCGATTGTGAATTTTGGAAATGTTTTCAGAGGGCTAATGAGATGTTTATTTGTAGGCTGTTAAAGGTGTTTTTTCTTTAGGTGAGATAAGACAGAACAATAATGTTCTATCATCTATAGCCATCCTTCTTAGAATTTCTCTTGGCTTGAAATTCCTTTGAATCATTAGTGAATGCTCTGTTGATCATGCAAACTGTTGTCAACTTACGGTTATTTATCTAATAGTAATTTACTCAGTGCCGTAACATACTATTCATTACCCCTCAGCTTTGAATGATAAGGTTTATGTGAAATTCAAAAGCACCATTATTAATGTAATTTGTTTAATGTTTAACTCATTATTTATTCTCGTTAACCCACGCAGTTGGGGATTTCCAAATGGAACAAGGGGAAAATATATATAATTGCTTAGAATTTTTGAAAATTCGTAAACAGCGGGGAACGGTAAATCAGATGTAGATTTAATTACTTTTTTGAGGAATTATTCAATTATTTATTATTTGAGAGCTAATATTTTAGATTGTATATAATTAAAAAATATCAGAAGTTAAAATTAGTTTATTAGGTCTTTCAAATCAGAAAACGTCAAAAATGGATCAGGATTCGAATTCCGGACTTCCGAAATGATAGCCGGACGTGCTTCCAATTACAGTAGGAAGGCACATGGGAAGAGGTACCCAATCGCCAAATCCTGGTGGTGACGAATTATTATCGACCACATTTTAGGTCTGGCGCCATTTAGGTTTTTATACGAGAAGAAAACATACAAAATCAACCGTGGCCTAGCCGGGATTCGAACTTTGGATCTTACAACTGCTAACCGGGCGTGCTTTTAGTTACATTTTAGGGTCCACCAGTGCCAGAATGTTAAAATCACTAAACGCTCGTATTTCGATCCAGGTTTAAATCCTGGAGAATGGGCTGCCTGTATGGTCAGTTTTCGTGTTTTTCGTTATGAGTAACGTTGATACGAGCCAATTTCGCTTCGTCCACGAAGGTATCCCTCTCCATCGGCGAGATAGTCATTCAGTTGCTTTGTCTTAATCACTAAATCCAACTTAACACTAAATCCAACTTATGCACGACGTAGCACACCATAAGGGGGACAGGAATATTTAGTGCTCGACAATTTGAATAGAAGAAAAGTATGTAATGGTCTTGATAGCATTTTTCTGATACACTTTTAATTCGTTAAACCCTTTCAGTTTCAATTCACTTCCAATTTCAATTTTTCGGATGCACTTTCAATAGCCAAAGTTTTCCTCCAATCCATCTCTTTACGTTGTAAGTAATATAATTAATAAGCTATTAAGTAAGTAACTTAGGTAACTAAAAATAAGTATCTTATACCAGATTAGAATTTTAAGAACTCAGTAGCTGCATAACATTAAATGCAAAACCAAAAAAACAAAAGTAATGACAAAGAAATTTCAATAACTCTTCATTGTTATTGCAATTCTTCGTACTTTTTATTAGCAACTAGCCGCTATGCGGCCAGCCTTCGTCTGGCTTTTAAACGTACCGAAAAAATGCTTAAAAGACACACCTGGGACCGATGGCCCCGTAAGGTCTTCGAACAATTTTTTCTTTGTTAAGAATAAAACCCTCTCTTGCATAAGGCCCTGAGGTATTACCAGAAAAACATATACATCTTGAATTTTTAGCAAACTGATTGCATGAGATGTGTATTAAACATTTGTTAAAACGTGATTTATATCCCCTTTCTTAACCACCACTATAACTACATAAAACATCATATAAAAATTCTACAATAAATAACTCCATGCCATTTCTGATGAGTAAAAAATTTTTAAACATTTTCTTACTTGATAGTTTGAGTGATTCTTTTTCTGAAATTTTGAAATACTTTAGGTAATCTTCTGAGAAAATGTGTCGGTAGTCATATTGCAGCCATTTAACTGGTTAGTTACATTTTGTCTTATATTTTCAAGAGAAAAAAATTACAATGAAATAAGCAATATCCCTTAATACAAATATTAATTATCCTAATAAAAAATTAATCAACTTTCCGTTGAAAAAAAATCATGCAAAACTTTTCAATATCTTATAAACAGTGAAATAAGCAAAAAATAACATGAAAGAAACGCAAAAAACAGAATTTTACTCTGCAGAACAACTTTATCAAAAAAAAAATCAATAAAAATGTATTATATAAATAAAAAATGACAATGAAATAAGAAGTATCCCTTAATGCAAATATTACTTATCCTAATAAATAAATTAACCAACTTTCCTTTGAAAAATCTTAAGAACTCAAATGGTACAAGCAGATTAAGAGCCTTATTTCCTAAAAAAAATCATGCAAAACTTTTTAATAATTAAAACATAATATAAAAAGTTACAATGAAATAAGCGATATCCTTTAATAAAAATATTAATTATCCTAATAAATTAATTAAACGATTTACCTTTGCAAAAAGAAACAATTTTTCAATTTCTTAAAAAAAAGTGACATAAGAAATACGATGGAAAACATTGCCAAACCCACATTTCTAAAAGAATGAAACTATTCAAAATGGTGCGATTTCATCAAAAATCTGTCAACAACAATAAGAATGAGAAATTGTTGCCAAAACCATATTTTAAAATATGTGAGAAGTGTATTCGGAAGCTTCATTTAAAAAATTTAAAAAAAAAATACAAAATATTATTATTTTTCCAAAATTCTTTTTGTAAAAGGAGTTGGAAGGATTAAAGTTTAACGTGTCCAGAAATGATAGGAAAATAAACAGTACATTTTTTAAAATAAACTTTTTAAAAAAAGTTTCGTTGCAAAGGTATTAAGCTCACTTTGCTAAATAAATTCGTATTTAATCGATTTATTAAAATACGAAATTTATTTTAAGTTCGTAAAATAGCTAAGTGGTTGCGTTTCACGACGATGTGAAAATGAAATGTATAGAGTAATATCTCGCTTTCTTATAACCCATTATGTCTCAAAATGACGCGATTTCGTCAAAAAACATAAAATAAAAAATAATCTAATTCGAATTTCGAAAAAATGGCTTCGAGGTGCACTGGCTCTTGTCTAAATGCACCTATGTACCAAATTCTGTAGCCCTGGGTCTATTAGCTTACGCGCAGCACGAGCGAAAGACACACACAGACAGACAGACTCTTTCTTTTATTATATGTAGAAATAAACAAACAAGTTTCAATTAATCCTTTTATGGACTTCAATTTGAAAAAGAATTTTATAAATTTCTAGTTTGTTGTTTTAGGGCAAGGGCATTATTTTCAAATATATTGTCCTCATAATGCCATTAACCCACTAATCTTGGCGACAGCATGCCATCGCTTATGCACGTAGGAGAAGAGAAAGATTAATAGCAAGTCCAGTCATGACATAATGACACTGATATCCCGCCAACACCTTACTTTACATGCACTTAGCTACACCAAATTAGAAACAAAAAATGACGGTCCATGGAGATATGTTTCGAAAAAAGTTATTATCTTATGACTTACTAGTAAGACAAATTGCAAAATGCATATTTTTCATTGCTTAATTTTTTAGGCCTCCGCCTCTGAAGCTAAGTTTCCCACGAGAAATTCTCGTAGGAACATGTAAACAGGTAGATTGTAACTTAAAAGAATTTTTATTCCGACTGTCACGTCAAGAAGTTCAGTTTCTAAGCAGGAACATCAAAAACAGAGAAAATTCTGCCTTAGTAAAGTGTAGAAAATTAGCCAAGTTATTAATTGGAAAATTATACCGCATTTGGTTTGACAGGACAGGATAAGAATAAACATACGTGACGTCGGGACTTTACCATAGGGTGATACAGGTATTGTCCTGTGATTTTACTGACCCAGTATTACATTCTACAGAATTTCCACTTTACCTTTCCAAAAAAAATTCATTTTAAGGTAAGATATTTTTGTGACAGTTGTTGCTAATTTATATATTGGTCTCTTTCGAAAGGTATTTAACAGTTTTATTAATCTTATATTAAGTGTAGGAAATTTTATAAAATGCCTTGGTACTGTTCTACTACCGGAACCGGATCCAAAAATGCAGGATTCTGTGCGCGTGTGTATAAAGTCTGTTTGTATAAAGTTACATTTATTTGTATGTATGTATGCGCATATATGTATATATGTATACACACACACAAACACACATTCGTACTAACACATATACATGCATACATGAACACATATGTCCGTACAAACACTGCGTAAAAAAATGAGACAGTTCTGTCTCCTGTTCTATTGGGCCGATTGATGAAATTCAGCTTGTGTTTTCCATGTCTGCAAAGCGCGACTTAGGATATGTATTCTATTTATATATAGCATTGCTCTAATATAAGTATTTTGGCATAAAATCGGACTTTTTCTGAAATAACATTCCAATTTTTTTCCATATTTAGATTCTGCGACTCAAGTTATGCCAAACTGCCAAGTTTTGTAAAAATCGCGCGAGTAGTTTTTAAAAAATTAGCTCTCAAAATTTTAGCTTCTCAATATTAATTGAATCTGATACATATTTATTACTATCTCTTCTTTTATTAAACTAAATTGATTCTTCCTTTTATACTTCGAAATTTAAGTTCATTCCAAATAAATTCGCTAATTTTATATGATTTATTTTTGAAATCTGTATATTTAAATAATTTTTATAAATTTAAAAAAAAATTGTGTTATAACCTATAAAATTTTTAACATCCATCTTAAGGTACATATATTTCTAAGCATATCTGCAAAAAATTAGATTTTTTTACCCAAAATTTCTTAAGATATACGAATTTACATTTTCGCGCGTTTTGAAATTTGACGTATTTATTATAAAAGAAAATGTGTTTTGTTAAAATTATTTGAAACTACGAACGGTGACTTCCGTCCATGAACAGTGAAAAAGAGGAAAGGAAAATAGGTTGCCATAAATTAAGAAATTCGCCAAGTGAATGATTCTTGGCGCAAATTGAAAAAATGAGCCAAGATAAATTTTCAAATTTCTCCATAAATTTCTCATCAAAAATTACAAAATTTAATAGCTTAACTTAAAATTATAGTAAAATTAAGTCCAATATTTTTTTCTGTGAATTATTTATAAAAATTAGCATCGCTTTTAATATAATTAGAAAAGACATGCGCCTGTATAGAGTTATAAATTAGGCAGAAGAACTATATTAGTTTGACATATTAAATGTTAATGACATATTAAATGTTCCGTTCCAATCATAATAATATTTTATTAGCCAAAAGGAGCGTCAGCTCAGAAGGGTATTTAGTCTGAAAACGCCATTTTATGGCGTTTCACTGTAAACGGCGAATCTCTTTTTAAATTATTACCACCAAATATTATCGGCCTGTATCACATTTAAAGAAATTAAGTAATGAAGAATCTGCGTGAATGTATGTATGTTTCTCGCATTATGGAAAAAAAAAATGATACCTAGAGACATCAGATTTTGAATAACGTAGTCCTCCACCCGAACATAGGCACCTGGACGCTCGAATTTTGAATTTCGAATTTGGATCTAATATCTATTTCCTGTTTTGTAAAACTTAAAAAAATTTAACAAACTCAATGATTTCAAAGGGAGCGATGGCAACATAGTACGGAAAAAGAATTTTTTATCTCCAAAGTGGGAGACTGTGTACCGGAAATTCTAAAGATATGCTCTTTTTAAATATTTTGTAATACAGCTCTTGAATTGAATTTTATGTGGTTTAACCGCGAAGATCATGATATTTAATGAATAAAGGTAACAAACAAAACGTTTAAAAAAAGCCTAAAATCTGAAGGCTTTCAGATTTTTTTTAATTTACTTTTTTATTTGTTCTTGATTTACATAATTTGTGTTAGTTGCAAAAATAGTTAGAATGATGATTATATACAGTGAGAATAAAATATTATGATAAAGCAAGTTGTTCATCATAACATTGTTTACATATTACGGATTAGGACATCAGTACGTCCAGTCTTGCTGATATTATTATCATCAGGTATGATGCTAAATTGTCAAACAATACATATTTAGCGTTGAGTATGCATTGAAATTTTCATCACTATACGGAACTTTGCAGCAATTGTATTCATAATAGAATGTAGCTCTAGACAAAATTATTCTAATTTATTTGCAAATTCCAGCTTACTTTACGCAGGCTTCTAAAATGTTTCAAATGCATCATGAAAAAAAAAAAAAAAAAAAAAAAAAAAAATTAAAAAAAAAAAAAAAAAAAAAAAAAAAAAAAAAAAGAGATTATCGTTAAGTATTTATTGTATCTAAGTAAAATAAAGTTTAATGTTAAAGATGGAATGAGGGATAAAAATGTAGAATTTATCAGATTCTTCTATCTAGCAAGATATGAAATGAAAACTGCAAATTTCTCAGCAAAATTTGCAAGCGTTTCTGAAATGCTGTTCTAGGTTTCAGCCCATGAATTAAAAGTGTATTAACAAAATATTAATTCAAAGTTGTAACATACAGCTATAAGTGTTTTGAATGTATAAAGATAAAAACATCCATTGCAATTATTTTATTAGAAAATCTGAATATATCAAAATCAATAACTGAGTAATAAATTAAGCTATTACAATAGCTACGCAGACTGACTCGACCACTTTATTTCTTTAAAATGTTTTTCCTGGATGCTGTTGGAATTACGTGTCTGCTAAAGTGCGGTTGGCTGCTATTGTGGGTAGCATTATAACCTAACATTATTTATTGGAAGGGTTTATAATACCTTATCTTTCTATAATACAGTAGATCTTAGCTTCCTAAAAATGAATGTTACATTCCACTGCATAGTATAACTTGTTACCAACTTGGGAGAAAAAAAGCTCACAAAATTGGCCACTTTTATCAAATGGGGGAAGCCATTATTCTTTGATGGCTTTTAAGAGACTCATTTGTCGCTTACTCCCCTCACCCTCCAAGACGTTTTGAAGTAGCTTTTTATGAGAACAATGCGGTCAAGTATGGATTCAAGATAGGAAAAAAAAATTATTGTGAAGCCACTTAATGATGCTTTCGATAGGTCCATCAGTGTGACTCGTTTACTGTCATCAAAAGCAATCATTGTCATTGAAACACAAGCTACTTCAGGGCCATCATTTTTTTTTGGTTTACTCTGTCTGTTTATATATATATATATATATAGAGAGAGAGAGAGAGAGAGTATACACATTTTTTATCAATAATATGTCCTTCGTTCTGTTGTTTCTTATTTACGATAATTGCAAATGATAACTTATGAAAACGTCTTTATGAGTGGTATGAAACGTCAGTTTTATTAATTTGCACAAGCAAAAAGAAAGATGTTTAAGAAAATTCTAAACCTCAGAAAAAAAATTGAAGACCATTTACTTCCCTCTATATAAAAAAATCAGCTTAAAACTACCACGATAGTTTCCCCCTTCCCCACCATCTCGGGAGAAAGAATATTATGATATGCAACAGTGGCTCTGGGAATCGACTCATTGGCAATCACGTAGCATTGAACAGTAGTGAACCATACTGAGCTTCTTAATAGTATTTTGGAACCGCTTACCAGCAGCAAGGTGATTAATAAAATATTCACGATCTGAACAGTGATTTTATCCTTATTTATTAAGTGTCAGTAATGTAGAGCTACTTGCATTCCTCAAGTGTTTTTTATATGAATAAAGGAAAGGGAAGAAAAACATCGTATAGGGTAATGCAAAGACGCCGAAGATGAGGAGGGTATAAAGCGATAAAATGAAACTATTAAAATTCTAATATAAAAATTCACTAATATAAATTGAAAATCTTAAAATTCTGGTTCAGTTTATTGTCCTTTTGAGGAACTGTTTTTAAAAGTGCAGTGGTACACCGCGGAAAAAAAAAAAGGACAGTTCTATATCTCCTGTTCTACTGGGCCAACTGACAAAATTCAAATTGCGTTTTTCATGTCTCGAAAGCGCGACTTACGACATGTATTAGATTTACATATAGCGTTGCTATAATATAGGTATTTTGACACAAAATCCGACTTTTTTAAAATGACATGCCAATTTCTTTCCCATATTTCGATTCTACGACTCACCAGATTTTGTACAAATCGCACGAGTAGTTTTTTAAAAATTAACTCTCAAAATTTTAGCTCCTCAATGTTAATTGAATTTGATATGTATTTATTCATATCTCTTTTTTTTATTAAACTTACTTGATTCCTTCTTTCACATTTCGAAATTTAGGTTCATTCCAAATAAAATTCGCCCATTTTTTATGATTTATTTTTTAAATTTATATTTTAAAATATTTTTTATAAAATTTTCGAAAAATATTTTGAATTATAATCTATAAAAATTTTAGCATCGTCTTAAAGTAGATGTATTTCTAAGCATACCTGCAAAAAAGTTAGAGTTTTTTATTCAAATTTTTCGATACACGTGAATTTATATATTTGCGAGTTTTGAAATTTGGCATATTTCTTAAAAGCGATAACACAAATGTGTTTTACGCAGTTTTTAAAAATCATTTGAAAGTATAAACTTTTTTTCTACTCGTTTGGCAATGAAAAACAGAAAAGTAAAATAGGTTGCTATAAATTACGAAGTTCGCCAAGTAAATTATTTTTGGGGAAAACTGAAAAAATACGCCAAGATAACGTTTTGAATTTCTCCGTAAATTTAGCACCAAATTTGACAAAATTTAATATTTAGGCATAATTTGAGATGTAGAATCGAAATATGGGAAAAAACTGGCTTATCATTTCAGAAAAGTTCGATTTATTTCGAAAGTCCGATTTCAGAAAAGTCCGTCAAAATATCGATGTTAGAATAATGATGTATATAAATCTAATATATATCCTAAGTCGCGTTTTCGAGACATGAAAAACGGAATTTGTCAATCGGCCGAGTAGAATGGGAGATGTATAAAAGTCTCCCCCTTTTTTTTCGCAGTGTACCTCATACGTCCACTTTGAAATATGTCCAGTTTGATATATACCCCGTTACCATATGAAGGCTATTTTTGGTATATGAAATTTCTTTGGAATACGACTCGAGTTCGTTAAGTGACGACTGCGCTCATTACCAACACTTTCTAGATAGTTACAGATCATTAGAAACGGTGTTGCCCCTACGCTTGTTTACCTAATTTGAGACAACTGCCTATGAGCATCAGTATGCCTGTTGCTACCATTTAGTAAACAACAACTGCTAAATTTGCATATCTTTATTAGCCCAAAGGAGCATTAGCTCAGAAGGGCTATTAATTTCGTTTTGGCATTTTGCATCGATTCAATGTAAATCTCCGTATCACTTTTCAAACTGTTGCCACCAAATATTATCGCCCTGTGTTATATTTAAAGAAATTAGATAATGAAGAATCGGCATAAATGTATGTGTGTTTCTCGCATTCTGATGTAACAACGGTACCTACAGCCAGCAAATTCTGAATAACGTAATCCTCCTCCGAATACGGGCACCTGGAAGCCCAAATTTGGAATTTGGAATTTGCTTTATTATCGATTTTATATTTTGTAACACTTTATATAATTTTTGATTAATAAACTCGACGATTTCAAAGCGAGCAATGGCAGCACTGTGCGGAAAAAAAAATTATCTCCAGCGCGCGAGATCGCGTATCAGAAATTTTAAAGATAAACTCATTTTAAAATTATTTTGCGATATTGCTGTTGAATTGAATTTTACCATTTAAATGCGAAGAACATGATATTTAATAAATAAAGGTAACACAGAAAACGTTAAAAAAACGCCCACTTGGTCGTAATGTAAAATCTGAAGGCATTCAGATTTTCTTTCTTTCTTTTTTTTTTTTATTTCTCCCAGTTAACGTTACTTAATTTTCAAGAAATTCATAACGTAATTTGAAGGTTAAGAAAAAGATCGGAAAAGATCTTTTAACATCTTATGTGTTTCTTATGTTATCCTTCATACGTTTATTTACTGAGCTGACATTCTACTGGAGGAGCTCAAGTGCTTAGGCACAATGACAGGCAGGATCGTGGTCTGTGGTCGGGTAATACATATTCTGTAATTTCATTTCTCATTCTTAGGAATCAGAGCAAGCAATCCAGAATTATGCATATAGAGCGAGTATAAGTAATAAAACTCAACACAGTTTAAAATATAGAAACAGTGACTAACATAATACTGCATACGCAATTTCAAGAATTTTAAGGTCCTTATTGTTATTGCAAGAATTCAAAAGCGAGCAGGTTCTAACTGTTGACTTCTACTAAATGAGATTTAAATAAACTTACAGCAATTCAACGTTTCTGAACTAATTTCTGATCTTTTTGAAGTAAACCGTTTAATGAATTGTTGAACCATACGCAGATGCTAGTTGTAATAAAATTTGCTCATCAATAATTAACTACTTGCAAGCAACATTTTATAATTACCTTAATTCTATATAGCTGTTAGGTTATTACCAATAAATATTTTAATTATTATTTTTAGATTTGTATGGCAAATGAATTTGATTTAAGTTCTGTGAAAAGGCTAACACTCTCCAAACAAAAGAAACGCTACTTAATTAGTAAGACTTAAAGAAGCAGAATTAAGGCCAGATGAAAGAAATTTGGTACTGAGATTCTTTGAAAATTTCGCCTTGTTCTTTCCTCGGAGTCAAACTCAAGGTCTTCATATGACCGACTTGGTGTATTAATTATTATACAGCAAGAATGCATAGGAAGAACGCCTTTAAATTCTTATAAGTCTACAAGTTACGTTAAAATTTAATTTCTAACTGAAATTTTTTGAAAATTTCATCATTCTCTTTGCGCGAAGATAAGCATGAAGTCTTCAGATTATAACCGATGTATTAACAATTACACAGCAAGTATATTGGGAAGAATGCCGTTAAACTCCTTACAATTTTATGCCTACGTTAAAAAAGTAAAATAAAACTACTCTTTCATTATTAAAATTATTACGTAGAGAGAAAACACAAAAATGTGGACTCAATTATCTAATTAATCGGCTATTAATTATTTTCTTCATGTTTTTACAGGTGGATTCCTTACTGGCAGCAAGAATTATAGCTCATACGATTCCCAGAAACTCACCAGTGATGCGGTTTCAAAATATTTCTTCGTTACTTCTGCCTGATCAAAACAGTATCTTGAAAACATAAAAGGAAATTACGCTATCTTTAGTTGCGGAGAATTGCTTCCGCTTTTTGTTTATCTGAACTCACTCCCTGCAATGCTGTATCATTAAAGCCACGATAATCATACATAAGCTTATAGAATTTGTAGTAAGATACTTCCTTGTTTAACAAATGCATTAAGGGAAGAAGATTTTACGGAAGGGCGGAATTAGATGTGAAACCTGTTTTAGTATTTTTTAAAGCTCGTGCGATAACAATTATGTTGTAGACAAATTTTTTTTTCTTCCCCGTCTCTTAACAGTTCTGATCTATATGTCTGAAGAAAGTCTTTGTTTAGCTGGTTGCTAAGTTGCAATGGATGAATTCGTAATGGCTGAAATGATCTGCATTGAACAGTCACTGTACATAACGAACGAAAAGCCACAGAAAGGTGGTTATTCAAGAAAAAGAGAACTGCTCATAAGCACGGAAAAGAAAGAATCGTACATGAAATTATTTCTAACTTTTACAACATTAGTTAAAAAAAGTTACTTTAAGAAGATTAGTGCATGTTTTTTTATAGGAATGGTGAGTGTTTTTATAATGTATGATGAAATGCGAATTTTACACGCCATTCATTATACATTTTAAATCTTTCTACAATGAAATGAACTCGACTTTTCCTTTTTTGGTTATTAGTTCAAAGGGGCTTTGTTCCTGAAGGACTATTGTTTTCGTTTTACGATTTTGCATTGGAAACATTGAAAGTCTGAATCACTTTTCAAAATCTTACCACCAAGTATTGCAGACCTGTATTATGTGTAAAGAAATTAAATAATGAAGAATCTGCATAAATGTATACACGTATATTTCTCCAAATGTGATAAAACAACGGTACGTAGAGCCGTCCAATTTTGAATAACGTACGTTTCCACCCCAATATGCCCATCTTGAAGCCCAAATTTGGAATTTGGAATTTGTTTTATTATCTATTTCATATTTTGTAAAACTTTAACGAGTATTTGATGAACAAACTCAAACGATTTAAAAGCGAGCAATGACAACACTCTGCGGCGGGAAAAAACCGTTTTACTTAAAGCGCGCGGAACTGTGTATCCGAAATTCTAAAGAAAAGCTCATTTTAAAAATTGTTTTGCGATATTGCTATTAAACTGAATTTTATTGTGTAAGTGCGAAGAACATGATATTTAATAAATAAAGGTAACACACAAAACGTTAAAAAACGCCTCTTTGGACATAATTTAAATATATATCTGAAACTTTTCAGATTTATATTTATTTTTTTTATCTTTATTTTCTTGTTCAGAATCACAAAGTAACTTTATAGTAAAGAACACATAACTCTGTAGGGACATTAGGTTATTTCGAAGCAAGAGACATGACAAATGAGCAACGCTCTGTCCGGGACTCGAACTTCGGACCTCTCGAATACGCGGCCAGTGTATTGACTATTGCACCACGAAGGTATGCTTAAAAGGCTGGTGAAATACCTTATATACTCCCATTTTTAAGGGGCGACTGGGAATTAGGGGACCCAATCGCCAAATTCTGAAGATGGAGAATCATCATCCACCACTTTTTTAGTTCGGGCTCCACTATGGAGATATTAGGTTATTTCGAAGCAAGAGACATGAAAAATGAGCAGTGCCCAAACCGGGACTCGAGCCTCGGACCTCTCGAATACGCGCCGAGTGTGCTGACCACGAAGGCATGCTTAGATGGTGGGAGAAATACTTTATAACTCTTTGTTTTAAAAGAAATTGTATTAAATTCATAAACTGATTACTTCGTATGCCAAAACTCCCAACAGGCACCTTAATTTGAGGCAGGTACTTTCATCTGTCCTCAATTAGGATTTTTAATTTAAAACTGGCTATAATCTATGATACACACAAGGTATTCATGAAACCTCGATCAGCCTGACCGTTCAACCACAAGCGGTATAATCCCTTCAGTCAATGATGACAGGTCACAGGTTAGTCATTGAATTATTGTCTAAGTTTTGTATTAACAGAGCAGAAAAAAAGCGTAGTTTACAGATATGGAGAAAGGAAACAAAAACCTACTTAATTCACAATTTTATGACAATCGATAAGCAAAAGAACTTTCACTGCTTAAATACGAAGCGCTTTGGTACACTGTACAATCAAAATATCATAACGACAGAAATTTTGAGCATAGTTGCAACAATTTCTTTTTCCCTTTTTACTAACCCAACAAAGAAGCCTCAAGTTTAGTCAGGGTTGCGTTTGAGTACTATACCAGTGTACCGGATTCAATGATACAGCAGCCAACAACGCATACCAGTGTACCCATGGAGAGGGTTGAGCTGTCGATAGGACAGGTAAACGGAAGTCCAACCCTTTCAGAAATTTCGATCAGTTACTATTTTCAAATTTGCATTCCTCAGGAGCAGCTTAAGCTATGGCGATCTAGGACAGCTGGCTGTCTACATAACAAGGCGATTCGGGCATTTAGGTCCTGAATAGTTAGTAAACACACTTTATTGCATATATGCATATCTCGATATATATTGTGTTAATAAATCTACTTCATGCAATAAATACAAAATAAAAAAATATGATGTGTACACCACATGACTTCCTTGTAGCGGAATTATATTAAGTTATACGCATTTCCCTCTGCATTTCGTTTAAACTTATTTCCTCGAGTTTCATTAGAGATATATTTCTCATTCAATCAATTCAGTTCTCACACGGCGACAAGGCAAAAATACATGAAGCCTCAAAATATCTTTATTAAAAATTGAAAATATATAGAAAAATATAAAGCATAAATACAGTTAAAACAATTTAAAGAACAATTCTTACAGTTGAAATTAGAGTTTCTGCGCAAAAACAAGCAATTCGGCCAGCGGACAAGAAGGCAGATTTTTCGGTGCACAAAACTGAAAATTTGCTTTTGGTCTCTATCGACAAAAAGACACTGAAGGCGTAGAAACAGACTTTATTTGTTGTGGACACTATGCTGTGTCCATATATGGAATAATTTAATAACTTAAATGATAATTCCAGAATGGATTTAACATGATTTAATTCGCAATAATAAAAGACGTTATCTTTGTTGAAGCGAAGCTTAGTTTCTCTAGATTGGCATCAAATCCACTATTAAGTTTCAAATGTAAACAAATATGGCTGATATGGTAAAAAAATTAGGCTTAGCCGCACATAAACAACTTGTTGATAGATTGTTGATAATTCTACAACTATTGCGAAGAAGTTAACTAAAGGTACAAAAACCTTAACCGGAAGATAAGAACAACATAATTTAACCATTTTTAAAGCAAAAAATGCACAATTTATCAACATATCAGAACAAAAAACTGAGATAAGTGAACCGAGTAACAGAGTGGGTACATATGCACCTATATTTATATACTTTTGGTGTGGCCGATTGCAACCAAAATAGGAGGTGGACATTTACATGTTATAGCAGTCCTATATTCAAAATTTTAACTTTCTGAGGCAACTCGTTTGAGTTATGCAAGATATGTACATACATAGGCATGTACGTACAGACGCCACGAAAAAATCTCTTCTTTTAAATTAGTTTTATAATTCGTTTTGGAAAAAAGGAGTCCTTTATTCTGTCTTTACACACAGATGTCACGCGAAAACATTGTTAAATTAAATTCGATAGTTGTCAAAACGGATATTTCCGTTGAAATTTGGTATCCGGAGATTTTCGTATTAAATGCCCATTAGCAGCATTTCTTGTTCGCAGAAATCGAAACAGTATCAAATTTTGTCTTTAACATCGTATGAATACTTTACTAACATACTCTAACTACTATTTCTAACATACTCTTTTTCTGTCTAACAGGCATGCAGAAAGAGATTAAGGTCTTCAAAACAGGGCTTTATTATCAGTGCTTTTTTGGTACATTTTTAACAACACTCTGCATCGAGATCTAGAAATTATGCCAACTGATTTAGGTTAGCTGAAATAAGCACAAGAAAGTTTCATGTCATGCAAATTTGTATGCACGAGTACATTAGATGCGCCGCTTTTCAATTATACCAAATGGTGATCAACATTTATTGCCTCATAAGAGCGGCTTTTTTTCCATTCAAACATCTCCTCAGTGCCCTGAAGGTCTATATTTAAGATTTTCTGTAGTAACTAGAATACAGAAATAATTACGTTTTTCAAAATTCACCACCTCTTGGGAAATCTGTGCAGCGCTAGACTAGTACAATGCAAATGTATAATCTACATTCAGCTCAACAAATTTGCGTTCTACATGACACACATTACATGTATTTCAGGATTTTTTTTTAAAAAAAATTTCTTATTATCCCACTTCCACTTTCAAGTCTAATTTCAATAATAGTCCAAATTCAGGATCTAGAGTGCAAATAGCTTCTCCGTTCTCTGTTTCTTCTTCAAGTCAAGCAGAAAATCGCCGAGAAAGAAGAAACTCATGCGGAAGAAGTAAATTTAGTAAAAACCCGTTATGCCCAGTTTCGAATAAGGCCGTACACGAAAATCGTGAGTGAAACAGAACTTAATTCTTCAGATAAAAGGGGTGGAGTAAAGGGTTGAGGAATATGCGTGTAGATCTGGGCTATTTATGATCCGTTTAAGTCTACATTTAAGCCAGCTAAAAAGGAAGTTTCACAGTTTCTTACCAGGATAGTCTTTTAATTCCCGTTAAGAATCCAGGCCATTGTTCTCGCTTTTCTCACCTTTTCTTATTCCCTATTGTCTTCTCGCGTGTTATGCGCTTCCTGGATTAAAAGTTTCCACAGTATTCCATAAACGATTCCGTATCATTTTGAATACGTAATTGAAATCTCTGAGGTTTTTGAGACTGATGTCAGTTTTCCATGAGAATTATACTAATTTGGTAGCAGAATAAATTTAAGTTATATTTTTCTTAGACAAGTAAATTACCGACAGCAGGAAATATATTTTTCCTTTGATAATTTAAATCAGTTTCTAAAATTGTTGCTTAAGAATTGTCTGGATTTTTTTTAAGAAGAAGAAGGGGGGAGAACCGAACCGTAGTATATTGTTCAGCTAGAAATAATCTTCTTACTTGATTGCT
>KK122116.1:68977-147917 GCA_000611955.2 Stegodyphus mimosarum | reverse complement strand
AGAATTTAAACTTTCCAGAATATTATTAAAAAAATTAATAGTCACGTTATTGATTTAATTTGTAGAGTCATTAGGCCTTTTTTATGTGTTATAATTAATGCCGTCTTATCGTAATCTATTACAATATGGCATGGGAAATGGTAACAAACATTTCCGAAGTCAAAATGAAATTTAAAGGCCATAAATATATGACATCAAAAATATTTTTAAGGCACATAAAATTTAGGTGATGCAGTTATTTTTTTTTAATATTATATTTAGGGGATAGCAACAAGCAGGCATCTGAACCAGACAGATGCTTCAACTGAAACTCTAGGCTTTTGTAGATTGCGGGGGGGGGGAAAGACAATTCTATATCTTCCGTTCTACTGGGGCGATTGACGAAACTTGACGTTTTTCATGTCTCGAAAGCGCGACTTAGGATATGTATTAGATTTATGTATAGCATTGTTCTAATATAAGTATTTTGACACAAAATCGGACTTTATTAACAAATATCTCTTTTTTCATTAAACTTATTAAATTTTAAAATTTCTCCATAAATTTCTCACCAAATATTGCAAAATTTAATATCTAAGCATAATTTGAGTTGTAGACTCGAAATATAGAAAAAAAAATTGCTATGTCATTTCAGAAAAAGGTGCGATTTTGTGTCAAAAATTGATATGTGTCAAAATACTTATGTTAGAACAATGCTATATATAAATCTAATATATATCCTATGTCGCGCTTTCGAGACATGAAAGACGCAGTTTGAATTCTGTCAATCGGCCTTGTACAACGGGGGATATAGAACTGTCCTACTTTTATTTTTGCTCAGTGTACAAATAAAATGCTTATTAAATCATACGCCTCCCATGGTTCCTTCAAATAATTCGAGCCATCAGGTAAGAGAGGCATCTTCAGCTTCAGATCTTCGAATACAAACTTCACAACTCAGAAATTCCGGAGAATCACTCTTTTCTTTGGCAAAAGACATTCTCTTGCATTCATGAAGAGTATCTTCACCAAAATCTCTTCGAATATTCCGAGCTGACATCACAGCCCACTTCCCTAGTTTAAACGCATGAAGTACAAGAAGAAATCACGTTTTCCCATTCTGAACATTTTACTTCAGTAAGCAACAATGAAAGATGAAACAAAGCTAAAAAATCGTCGCCTGGGGAGAATAAAACATGAGTCACACCGCCACAGAAAGAACGAAATAATGTGAGAAAATTTGCATAATGATATACAAAATTGTGACTCGAAATTCGAAGTTCCAGAAACGAGGAAATTTCTTTAAAAACCCATTAGTTTTGGATCTTTAAAGAGAAGGAAACTAGGAGAAATGTATTAAAAATACTAGTGAGGTTTTTCGCTATTATCCACAATTCTGAAAGAAGTTATTTCTTCTATTTACCGGATGAGGAAATGACACCAGTACGACAAAATATTTCTTCATTGATTGAGCAATTTATTTCAAAACCGTAGTCAAGTATACGCGGAAGGAAATTACATTTTCAGTAGTAATATGCTACTACCTTGTTCTAAATGTTTACTTTTGTTTCTGAAAAGTTGATTAAAATGCTCTGATTAGAGATGGTATGCAAAGAATGGTCTTGTTGACAATATTCATGGTTAATGAGCTTAAAATATTCCTTGTTAATAATATATATATATATATATAAAGATGGTTCTGTTTACGTTACTCATGATTAATAATGGTTAATTCAGGGCTTAATTTCTAAAATTAGAAGTATCCGAGCCTTATGGAAGACCATCAGCAAAGAGAAGCAAAAGTAAATAAAACAATAAAATGACTATTAAAATCATTAATAATGTAAAAATTAAATAGTTACTTATTATCAAATTAATTAATATTAAAAAGAAAAAAAATATGAAAGGTTTTAGATTTTAAATTACATCCAAAGGGGCATTTTTTTAACATTTTGTGTGCTACCTTTATTTATTAAATATCATGTTCTTCGCACTTAAACCAGAAAATTTAGTTCAAGAGCAATATCGCAAAATAATTTTAAAATGAGCCTATGTTTAGAATTTCCGATACATAGTCTCGCTCACTGAAGATAAAAATGTTTTTTTTTTTTCTGTACAACATTGTCATTGCTCGCTTTGAAATCCTTGGGTTTGTTAGTCAAAAATTCGTTAAAGTTTTATAAAATATGTAATCAAAAAACAAATTCAAATTTCAAATTTGGGCTTCCAGAGGCCCATATTCGGGTGGAACGTTTAATATTCAAAATTTGATGGCTCTAGGTACCGTTGTTTTATCACAGTGCGAGAGACATACTTAAATTTCTGCAGATTTTTCATTATTTAATTTCTTTAAATATAATACAGGACAATAATATTTGGTGGCATTAATTTGAAAACTACGCCTGTAGTGAATTAACGCAAAATGCCAAAACGAAATTAATCGTCCTTCTGGACAAATTTCCCCTTTGGACTAATGATTAATATTTATTAATTAGTGTCTAAATAAAAATAATTATTTATTTAATTAATAATTAATATTAATTAAATTATCATTATTATTTAAAGTAATTAAATAATTAAAATTGGGTAAAATATAAAGAGATAAATTAAAATATAATAAGGGATTTTTAATGTAAGCTTATTGCTCAAAATAAAATTTTCGAAGTCAAATTTCTACCGAATTGTTGTTCAGTTACATAAAAGAGGTGTCAGAGCCATCTTATTTAGGACTCCGGTGCGCTCCTGCTAGAATTATGATTTATCTCAAAAACTAAGGAGCACCGGAGCTGGGCTTTGGTAGGCTCTGGCGCAATTTAAGCTCTGGGTTAATTTATAGTTCACTAATTAAACGTCGCAGTTTAATATAGTGATCAATGGAAATGTATTCTCTTTTCTCATCCGTTTTCTTCTCTTCTCTCACTGACTTGTCACAAATCGGTGAAGTAAAAAATTAAAAACACAGAAAATGGCTATCATACCATGGTCTTTATGAAACATTTCTGAAAAACATTCGCTGGCTTTACAACTCTTCTGTATATGGGAAAGGAGGGCGTTAGTGTTTCATTCATCCTACATGTAGATGGCAAATTACTTGAAGCATTTAATTAGCCTGAAAGATGCATAGGATAAATGCATAGGATTACAGTTTCAAAAAATTTACTGTATATATATCTGAACATGTTACTAGGACCTGTTAGTACACAAGAGAAAAATAGATGATGCGCAAAGAAACAAAGTATTTTTAACTATTAAATTCAAAATTCTCGTGAAGAAAAAGAACAATTGATAGAAATTTTTTGTGTTCGAACTCTAACTGAAGATTTCAAAAATAACGCATTCGTTAACTTTTGGCTGAACCGGAAAAAAAAAGGAATTTAAAGGTATTTTAAATAAAACTACTAAATTTTTATTGCCTGTTTGCACTTTGTTATTTTGCACAACCTATTTGTGTGAACAAAAAATTGTCTTCCATGTTATATTTGAAAAATGTAATACAGAACAAAATTAAAAGGGGATCCTAACTTACGGTTAAAACTAATTGAAATGAGGCATAATAAAATTGATATCTCTTAAACAGGAACAAATTTCACCCTAAATTTGTAATTAAAGTATAAGTTCTATAAATGTTTTGTCCCTAAGAGCACATTTTAGAATATCTGTTAGACGGCGGCCACCATTTACGTTTTCAAACTGCATTTATAGTTGGATAGAATTAATAATACATGAAAAAAAACCCGCTTCGTGCTGGATGCAATTTCTATTTCATTAAAAATGACAAAGCTTTCACATAGAATTTCATTGAAAACTAAAGCATTTTTACTATAATCGTACAGCGGCGGGCACACGTTAAACGATCGGCGTGCGCCATGGTGCCCGCGGGCATAGCGTTGGGAAACACTGGCTTAAATTCTGATAATTAAAATGGTAACCAATTTTTAATCTAATAATTTTTTATGCGTGCACATTTAACACAAATAGCCAATAGGTTGGGCAAATGGCGAAACATATATTTTTTTGAATATTTCTGTTGTGAAATTGAAAAATAATGATTATAAAATGTAGTGGTCGTACAAAAGTTTTTCAGTTTTTGTTTAGGTGGTACACATTAGCCAAAAAGTTGAGAACCGCTGGTCTAGAGGCTTGATTATTTTAAATTTACGGCATTTACTGCAAGACCTACAATAAACTATCTATATATAAACATTTTGTCGTGTATTTGTATCGAATTATTACTGAAAAAGTTGGCTTTATCTTCTTGTAAAAGAGGTATTGAAGTACACATGTAAAATATTATGAAACATCATCTCAATATTTGGTTCCTGAGTGCAAAATCTGAAGAATGCTGGAACTCGAATATTTGAAGATTATTTTCCGGTTAAAACTCTTGCATATTCATTTCCTCGATTATCAGATTTAAATGATAATGAATACATAACATGTTTTCGAGTTACGGATGCCAAATAGTTGACATCGAACAATTACTCACAAAATAATGTGTGGGTAGAGGAAGTCGTGTGCTACATCGCCCACATTAAGTATGTGGTAAATAGCTTTTCAATACCTATAGCCATTGAAGGAAAACTTGTATCACTCTGGCCCTCGAAGGTCAGTGAATACTTAACCATTACCGAAAGAAAATATTTATACAATCTTATGAATATTACTTTCGTTAGAAAGTATGCAACTCTACTGTGTTTACGTTTCATTTCAATATGTGCCATGAAAAGTTGCTTAAATCCGCATAAAATACTCTTTTGGAATTTAGACGAGCTCTTGTTAATGTTGTAATAGATTCATTCATGATGTAATAGAATAATAGGCAATTTATAACTGCAAAATAAGACAGAGCCGTCGAATTCCTGAAGGACATTTCAAAGTCCTTAAAAAGTTCTAATTAATTTAAGTGTCCTTGGTTACTAGAACTTTGAAGTGTCTAGCGACTATTCTCTGGACTTCTTGCAACTATAAAATATAAAAAGGGTTAAAATATCCTTTTATTCACTCAAAGCAATATTACAGACGGCGCCTTTCGGGCTTACGGGAAAGCCTCCACTTGGGCTTTAACGTAAGATAAAAAATAAACTAAACACATTCTAGCTAACTAAACTTTAGTCAAAAATATCTAACCGTATTGGCCCGTAATTAAATTTCACCAACGAATACTAACAGGCACCTAAAACTGCGTTCAGACGGCGACGTAAATGTCACAAAGGCATAGTCACAAAGAATAAAATGCTGGAAGTCCGTTCACACCTGCGACACAAGGTCCACTTAGAGAAGCTAAATTTGAGCATGCGTGGATGTGTCTATAGCTTTCCCGCTCTGTTTTCCCATTCAGGTTTCGCGCGTTTGCTCTGATTGGTCAACGTTTATCCCAAGTTATCATAAAGTTGAAAACTTCGAACTTTATGCCAAGAGCCCTAAACCAGATTTTGTGACGTAGCACAGACTGATTGCCTGGCAACGCAGCACTGCTTAAAATACTTATGCCCTGTATACCGTCGTCTGAACGCAGCTTAAGACTATGGTCGAACATAGTAAGATAGGCTTAAAGCAAAGACGCCCGAAGCAACGACACGCTTTACTGAGATCTTCTGAGCTCTTCGAAGGAAGTGACTGAGCTTCCCACTAAATATTGGTTCTTCTTCACTCACATAGAACGCGATGGAAATCTTTTGCTGGGAGTTGTAGGTGGAAAACAAGAATTTAAAAGAAAGGGTTTCAAAATTAAAAAAAAATAACTATTAGAAAATTAAAATAATCCCTACACCCTTATCACACATATATACATAAACCTGACTGATACTGACTTATTCTTGCAGCAATTTAAAATTTCTTTTCTTCCTTGACAAATACCAAAGTTGCATATTGCTTTTAACCCAATCAATATCCTCTGAAAGAGAATTCGCCAACTACTTCAGATTTGGTAATCTCTTCGAAAATGCTAATTTTAATTATGATATTCCTGTTTCAAAGCTGATCAGTGAACTATGCCGTATGATTGACTGTGTGATGGAGAAAGAAATTATATTTACTTTGCAGCAGAAAACCGTAAAGCAGCAAGCCTATTTGGCCTCCAGAAACCGAAAGCGAGAAGAAACTACTGTATGGTGGTAGCCACTCGTAAGTTGGATACCTGGTATAGTTCGACCGTTTCAAACGCAACCCTCGTTGGCATTCTGCCAAAACACATAGATACATCCAAAAGAGGCGTTATTACTTGCTGCGACGTTAAAGGTCACGAGAAAGTCTTCTCATCTCCGAAAAGAGATATGTTGGAGAGGAAAAAAGACGTCATCCTTTCACCCTATTTTGAGAATAATTCGGTCCGAACGGCGCACGCGTATTTGCACTCATGGTCGTGGATGAGGCGGTCGAACTATAAATCAAACTCAGCTTTTGGAGAAAATGGTAAAATAACAGCACAACACGATCTAAATTTAAAACTACTGCAAAAATAACATTGCCAGTAGCAGGATAAGATTAAAATAACATTTATATGCTATCAGTTTTACTGTACCGTTGTTGCCCAAATAAATTGCGGGGGGGGGGAACAGGAAGAAATACATAACACAAATAAGTAAATATTTTGACGCTATCTGCAGTGTCATTGCAGATATAACGTAAAAGATGATCAAAGCGCTGCTGTTTTCATTGTGAATGCGGCAGAACTGTAGTGCTTCATGTTAAAAATTGTACTGCTTGATTAGAAGATTCGCGGGGCTCTGAATAGGTTTTTAACGAGATTAACGAGAATGCTCCGAGGGAAAATTTAAGTTTTCAAGAATTCAAGAAATTTAAATTAAAGGTCGAAGTAGCGCGAGCAATAATTTTAGCCTCCAAAAAGTTTAATTTGTGGCTTTTATTCTAACAATGGGAATATACTGAAGATTTTTTGTTTAACGTACTTGCTGAAACTATGCTCGTAACTCTACTCCTCACTAAAAGATCTGCGGGTTTATTCTATACGTGCAGAATTGCATTTCCAAACAATTTTATTATATCAATGACCCATGAATGACTGTCCATTATTCGGTATTTTATAAATCAGAACTTGATTTTATTGAGAGGAAAAGGGAAAAAATTAAACAAAAGAATTAATTGAAGAATAAAAGACATAGTTACGAAAGTAACCAATTTGTAAAAATGTAAAAAATACTTTTTCAACACAGTTAAAGTATTATAAAGAAATTTTCCTGAGCCTAATTCTTGTATCAAATTTAGAAATCCGCATCTAGGAAGCGTAATTAAAAAAAAAAAAAAAAGGGTAAAAAAAAAAAAAAAAAAAGGTAGTATGAGAAATTTCTATATTAGAAATTCAGATTTCAGCATTAGAAGTATATGATTCTGAATATTCTCTTTCCTTTTCAAAAAGGGATGAATCAAACAGAAAACTTTACTTTCTTGAATTTCATTCTCGTAAAATTTGGTTGCTTGATTTGGTTAATTGGAATGTACGAGTATTATGTCTTTGAGGAAAGGGGATTCTGAAATTTACATACACTATGAGGTAAATCTCCCGACTTCTTAGTATGCCTTCGTGGTGTAGTTGTCAGCACACTCGGGGCGTATTCGAGAGGTCCGTGGTTCCCGGCGAGGGCACTGCTAATTTTTCATGACTCCAGTAACCAGCGTTGAAAGAAAAAGCAATAACTCCGATATAATGTTGTCTGAAGGATGCATGACCAAAGAATTGTTTCAAAATTCTTAAATGCTCAGCAGATTAAGAATCACAGAATTTTCTTTGAATTTCAAGAATTTTCTCGGATTCTTTTTTCTTTCAACGCTGGTTACTGGAGTACATAGTTTTTGAGATGTTACTCTTTCCAGAAACTTGAAATTAATACAAAAAGTTGGAATCAAAACATACATTCGCCAAATTTTGAGCTTCTGCCGCCATTTTTCTAGATTTTTCTGGATGGTAACAGTAATTACGAGATATTTATTTATTAAGCATTAAATGCACGCGCTCTTTTATTTTTATTGCTATTTTTTTCGACGTAGCTTTCTCTTCAAAAATCGTCTGCGTTGCACGGGGAAATAAAAAGGAATTTTAATTACAATTCTAAATAAATAGCCAAATAAATGTGAAATTCGTAACAATATTCTTAGGATTCAGTTTATGATTGTCTCACTCGTTTCATAGAAATGACTTAAGGTATCTGACTACGTTGGACATCCAAATTTGCGAAAATAATACAAATAAATATGCTATTGGTTTTATTTAGCAGAATAATACTTAAAATGATTGAAACAAATAGTAAATATGTGAACAAAATTCTATTTTTTCCTTACATTTTTGAGTTAACAATGTGTTAACTTTCAGGATTACTAAATAGATAAGTTCCCACAAAAATATTCATTAATATTTTACTTTTATATTTGTCACTTATATTTATCACGATAAAGGAATTAAATGGACTAAAATGTAAGCGATAAAGCAAAATGACTTTTAAATATACCTGCTTGAGTAGATGCATTAGCTATCTTTCAAGAAATTTCTCTCTTTTCATTTACAAAATTGTCTGAAAAAAATTTTAGATATGTACTTAAACCTAAATTTTTAGTCCATTTCATAGAATATTTGCGGAACGTTTCATGAAACTTCATTAACAGGGAAGTTGGAAAAATCAAGCTTTTCAAAAAAATTGGTTTAATGTAATGCAAATTCAAACGTAAGGAAAAGAAAATGTTGCCAATTGTGAAAGTCAGATTGAAAAATTAATTGTTTTCACACACTTAATAACAAATACAAAGGCTCAAAATCAACTTGAACACTACAAAGAGTATTCAAATGAAAAATTTCTTGACATGAAATAAAGCAATAATATACAGGGTGTTTATAAAGTCCCGGACCCATTTTGATATTTAATAACTCATAAAATAATAAAGATAGATTAAAATTAATAACATAAATGGTTAGATAGACTCAAAACGTTTCATGACCCTTGTTAATGAACTTCCACGTGTGCCTCCTTCGTCGCATGGAGAATATCAAGTCGATATTGAATTTCAGGCCAGGCACCGGCAAGCATGTCGCCATCCACAGAGGCTATTGCGGTTGTAATTCTGGCTTTTAGGTCATCAATGTTAGACACTCTCCTCCTGTAAACGTTGTCCTTTACAAATCCCCAAAGTAAAAACTTCAGCGGCGTTATATCAGGTGATCTGGGTGGCCAAAATACATCTTCCTGTAAAATGGTCATTCAAAGAACTACGAACGATGGTAACCAAATGAGATGGTGCACCATCTTGTTGCAAAAAGACATGTGGCTGAAGCTCTTCTAGTTGTGGAAATACGAAGTTTTCCAAAGTATCTAAGTATACGACTGATGAGATCGTCTTTTCTGTAAAAAAGAAAGGCCCAGTGACTCGGTCGTGCATTAGTCCACACCACACATTAATCTTTGGAGAATCCCTTTGTGCCTCACGGTATTCATGGGGGTTCAAAAGAGAAATACCGTTTGTTGCGCACATTATGGCAATTAACAAAGCCAGAAAGCAGACGATATTTAGAAAAGTACAGATATTTAGACTGGAAAATGAAATTATCTGAAATTAACCACACGCGCAGACGATACTTACAAAAGTAAAGATATTCAAACCTGAAAAGGAAAATACATAAGTTATTTCATCAATAAATGCTATTAAGTTTGTTTATATCTTCATTATTTTATGAGTTATTAAACATCAAAATGGGTCCGAGACTTTATAAACACCCTGTATTTTGAAAAATTTAGTGAAAATTGACGATTTGAACGTAGTCGGATACCTTAAGGTATTTTAATACAAATACAAATTTTGAACAAATGCTATAACCTCAAAAATACATTTTAATTCATGTCTCTATTTTATATTAATACTTTATTGAAAAAGTTTTTAGGCATTCTTGACAGACAAGTAATTCCTACATTTAGAATTCTGATTTCAAATTAAATATTAATTTTTAAAATTTCTCCTAAAATTTCCAGAAGCATTTATATTTACTTCAAAAAGATCATATAATTCTTTTCGTAAAATTACATTCAGGAAAATTCAGACTTCTGAAAAAAATTTTACTTTTTCAGAAAAAATTCTTCTTTTTCTTTTATTATTTCAAGGATAAGGAAAAAGGAAAGTTGTCTCTCAGTTCTTTCTAGCTTCAGTTTTAAATAACTCGCATTTCAGAAGAAAGAATTTTTTACAAGCGACCCCCAAATTGTATGCTAACTTGGAAAACAAATTCAATTCACAAAATAGTGGTACAAAGTTTCTCTTTCACTTACCTATAACGAAAGATTCGCATCTGAATATCGGGTTCCTTAAAACAAGTAACAACAAACAACTGATTTCTACTCCTACATCTTGCAGCCGAAGAAGCCTTATTCAAACAATTTTCTTCAAGTAGCCTTGTGTAAGAAAGAGTAAAAATAACATCCGCGCAAATGCGATTTTGCAAGCTGGAAATAAAAGAAAAATTATTTTTAGACGATGCGAATTTTTCTTCAAATCTCTAGAATCTAAAGTAAAACGAATTTGACAAAGAAATCATAAACAAGCAATGTGGAAGATAGCATGTAAAATAAATTATTACTTATTCCCTTAGAAATTTAAGAAATTTATACACAGAAATACTGACTAATTATTGGTAAAATTCCGAAGTTTAGAGAGTTAACATTAAGAATTATTCGTTATAAAAAACTCAAACTGAAGTTAAAAGATGAATTTTACGATTAATGATGGTATGAAAGAAAAAAAAAATTGAGGTCATTAAAAGAAAATAAATTTAAGAATACTTTTGTCACATCATTCTCTTTCTTGTGCTGCTTTAAAAGAGTGATATGTACTGAAGTGATGTTAATTTCACAATTATATTATGGTAATAAGCATGTACTGTATATAGTGGCACAAAAACTTCAGAAGTTATTAGTCAAATTATAAGGTATTTCTCCCGCCTTCTCAGCATGTCTTCCCGGTGTGGTGGTCATCACATTCGTCGCGTATTCGAGAGATCCGTGTTCGAGTCCCGGGAGGGCACTGCTATTTTTTCACGCCTCCTGCTTCCAAAATAACCCAATGTCACTACAGTGGCACCTGAACTAAAAAAAGGTAGTGGATGATGATTCTCCCCCACTAAGATTTGGCGATTGGGTTCTCTGATTCCCAGTCACCCTTTAAAAGGGGTAGTATATAAGGTAGTTCTCCCGTCTTCTTAGGATGCGTTCGTGGTGTAGTGGTCAGCACACTCGGCGCGTATTCAAGAGGTCCGTGTTTCAAGTCCCTACGAGGGCACTGCTAATTTTTCACGTCTCCTGCTTCCAAAATAACCTAATGTCTCTACAAAATATGCTACAGAAACTTTATTTTGGAAAAACGTCTAACTCACAAACCACTTGCCCACAAGCTATCCAACAGACTCGTATTCACAATAGATATGGGAGAACCCACGAAATTTTTCACGCACCCAGCTCATTTGCCGAGATTCCTGCAGGGACCGACTTACTCGTGTTCAGTGGTTTTTCCGCTCGGCCGCTGGAGGGTAATAAAAAAATGTTTATCACTAAGCTTTATAATACTGCCTGTCACAAGCAAGAACAAGAAGAGAGCAGAAATAATATGGAACTTCAATTTTCCGAAAACTGTTTTTTAAGACTAATTGGTGGTATAAGACATTTTACTTAGTGATGAAAAACTGGGTACTTTCATATTATCCCATCGACCATTGGCGGAAATTTCGGCAATGGCCGCCAATCGTTACTGCCAATCTTTAATTTTAAAGGACACAGTCATCCATAATTCTCTCACAGGAAATAAGACATAGAAGAAAATCACGCTAATTTGAAATGCAAAATTAGGCATAATTCATCTTTAGGTTGATGTTGACTTTATAGAAAAAACTACATGCACATTTAGAGATCCGAATCAACACGTTCCGAAATCCATAAAGTATTTTTATACATTCCGAGGGAATTCTATGAACCAGCGATGAGTTGAGGTTAAATCTAAAATAACATAAACCATAATGAGTCCAGTTCATGCTATACACTCTTAATATTACATGTATTTACATCTATTACTGCAGGAAATATGTTCGAATAATATTGGTATAAAAGGAGTTGCAGAGTTATGTTTTTAGCTTGAAAGGAGCTATGTAAAATGTCTTCTGTTTTTATAGTTCGGATAAATTGAGTAAAACTCTAACGGATACAAAATTTTACACAGTTATTGTTAAGCGTGAAATATCTAAACAGGCTTAAGAGCGCGGGGTCATTTGAAAAGCGCCATCACTGAACGTTCCAATGACCCAGCCGAGTGCCCTCTAGGTTTCTAGTGACCGCAAAAGCCGCAAAAATGCTCGCTTCTCTCATTTGGGTTCATCTTGGGTGTGTGCACCTTTGTTCGACCCTTCTTTCTTATCTGACACAGATAAAAATTATCATTTTATGCATAACTTTCTCTGAAGGAATATTTAAATTAATGACACGCGAATTATTTAAGCGTCCAGTTGGAACTTTCCTCCGTAGAAGATTCTTACGTTTATGCGGTTAATAAGCATGTCGGACGTTATTTTGTTGCTTTAGGGTGTGGACGAAACTGGATATTCTGCAGAGTTTCCTCTTTTTCTGTTGTTCTAATTACTTTTGCTTAAAGACTTGCAAACGTATAATTGCAAAATTGTTTTCTTAGACTTTCTTAAGCTACTTTTATATATTACCGCGTCTGTTATGCGTCGTAAATTAAGCTGATTTGACGTATAACAGATATTATACGTCAAATTAGCGTAGCTTTAAATATTCCGATTAGCTTGGACCACAGCTCGTTCTGATATTCGAAAAATTACTGAGATATTATTTTCACTTCTTGTAGACCCAATAGATATTTACTGCGACGCAGGGGGGAAAATATTATTTTTTCTTTTACCCTGTTTCATTTCTGCAACAAATATATGGTTTAAAATATAAAGCATCTTTACTTCCGGAAACAAAACACTTTTTTCACCAAAATTACCTCAAATTTTTTTATTTATCTAAAATCATAGCCCACACCACCAAAAGTAAGACAATGAAGCCGATTTTTATTTATGCTAAACATGCAACTTCGTTTTGATTTTTAATTTAAATGAATAAATCAGTTTTTATACGCTTAAAACAATATGCAAAGTTTGCTTATATTCCCCTAAAATTCAAATAAGATATTTTTTACAATATACACGCAAGATATAACAAAATACGATGGCTGCTCTAAGAAATGATAGGCGATCTCAAAATTAACTATTCTAAATTTAATGTTCTCCCAACTAAGTTCATCTGTTCTCCCAAATTCGAAATCTTTCCACGTTACATAACAACTTAAAATTAACCAACAGCAGTTAAGCTGCACTTGTGCACCTACGTAGTATAAATACTCATTCACGGGATTACGTCATTCCCTTTCCTGACTTCTGCCATGTAAACAACTCTGCACTGTTTATGCTTCGTCATACTTTTAAAACCAGTCTACATGAAAATTATCGTATTTAACTATGACTGGATAAATGTCTACCAAGATGATTTGATGTTTGTGAAAAAAAAGATTGATGATTCATCAAAAATCTATTTTATTATCTTGCCTTTTATCCTCAACCACTGCGACTGTCTAAAAGAACCAGTGTCGTTCACGCACTTAAAATACTACAGACATACAGTAAGCTATCATATTAACTGTTTTCCAATTAATAGGCTGAACATTATAGGCCAGTCAGCACGCTGTACACGTTATCTAAATTAATTTAATGTCTTCTTATGAGTATTATAAATTAATTTTTACATTGTTTAAATGAAACAAAAGACTCAAATATGTTAATAATATGAAAATACTCAAATATGTTAAAATAATCTTAACATTTTTTGGCCTAGAAAGAAGAGCAAACATTCTGGAGATTGAAATTCTCGATGTTTAAACTTCGTTTTATTGTAGTATTATAACTTAACCAATGATTATGATGCATTCTTTGCGTAAATAATTAGTATACAAAAAGTAAAATCCGAAGCTTTCAGATTTCAGTATATTACGCCCAAACGAGCTTTTTTTCATTTACAGACACATACACGTTTCGAGAGATTTGGGCTAAAGCCACTTCTGGCTAAAAGTATTTAAAAACAGTATATCTTTAGAATTTCCGATAGACAGTCTCGCGAGTTGGAGATAAAAATGTTTTATTCCCTACAGTATTGCCACTTTTTTTTCTGAAATTGTTAATTTTTTTAATCAAAAATTCGTTAAAGTTTTACAAAATATGAAACAGACAATAAAGCAAATTCCAATTCCAAATTCGGGCTTCCAGGTACCCGTATTCGGATGCAGGACTACATTATTCAAAATTTGATGTCTCTAGGTACCGTTGTGTTTTCACAGTGCGAGAAACATACGTACATTCATGAAGATCCTTCATTATTTAACTTCTTTAAATACAATACTGGGCGATAATATTTGTCGAAAACAGTTTGAAATGTTATACATAGCATTTAAGTGATTCAATGAAAAATGCCGTTTCGAAACTAATAGCCTTTCTGGGTTAACGCCCTTTTAGGTTAATAATAATAAATATTTTAAGAAGGCTCTGAATTCATCCAGAGGCGTTATCATGTACGTTTACCTGTACGGGTTTACTTTACGTTAAGAAAGAATATCCCTATAAGGCCTTTCGTAAGAAGTTTCTAAAGACCTCTCGTGGTTGTGTTCAATATATTTACATCAATGTAAGTTAATAATTGACTGCAGCAGGTTTATCTGATCGGCTATTATCAGCTGTTGAATGTGATTGAGAATTTGGCTATCTCTGTTTGTTCCGTAGAACTGATCTATGTGTCGCCCAGACGGTAAAGATGGTTACTGGCTGCGACTACTGTATCGAAGGACCATGCTCGAATGCTGGGGAAGACATGGATGTAAATTGTCTGTCCCTTCATAGGATGCAACGGTGGCCGCCTATTAGTGCCAGCATAATAAAATAACCACTGTTTCTAGCCTTAGAAGTAACCAAAGCCACTATATACATATGTTATTTCAAATCCCCTTGGGGCAGGTAAGCCTACATCAAGTTCAAGAGACCTTGCCGCACAAGCAAATCGTAACAAAATATGATAGCTGCTTAAAAAAATAATTGGCAATCTCAAAATTAAGATTCTAAATTTGATGCTCTGCCCCTAAACTCATCTGTTTCCCTAAATTCGAGATTTTTCTACGTTATGTAACGCTGCTTGAAAAGGGCAACCAGAAGTAATATTAACCAATCATAGCCTGTCTCTAGAATCACACCTACTCTGGTATAAATACCTCTGACGATTAATTACGTCGTTCTTATTCTGCTAGCTTCCACCTTGCTAATATCTCACCGCTTTGCTTCCCCGTCTCAAATGCCTGCGTCCTAATTTTAAGAACCAATGTACATAGCAATTTATCATATTTCATTATGATTGAATCATAGAAATGTATCGTATTTCATTATGAATGGATAACTATTTATGGAGATGATATTATATGTGGGAAAATAAAGACTGGAAGTTCTTCAAGCTCATGTTTTGTTGTCTTCATCTGTAAGCCTTCACCTCAAGCCACAACGACTGCAAGCTGATTCCTCTTCTATGCTTCAGAAATATTATATATATATATAGAAAGTGAAAAAAAATTCTGAACTTTGTACAAAACATAAAGCTGTAACAGCCCTAATGCGGCCATTGCATATGGCTTCTCTTCCATAGTCTCCAGCCCTTTCTTTCTTGTAAAGATTATTTCTGGGAATGAATACTTAATTATGATCTATAATTATGCCAGATATCAACACGATTCATCTTCCAAAAAAGTGGAAACACCTTTTCGTTATGCGACTTAAGTGAGTGTATAACTGGAGCAGAGCTTCCCTAGAGAAGAATAAGGAAGTGGTAGAGATCCCTCCATGCGTTTATAGTAGATCTCCAGATTTAAGTCCTCTAGATTTTTTTGTTTTGAGAATACACTCAAACTCTTAGCCAGCATAGCCTAGTAGAATATTTAATGGACTTCATAGAACCGATCAAGTTGTAGAATTGAGAAATTCCAGCGCTGAAAACCAAATACATGACAAGAGGCTGAATAGCATTTTTTGACATTCGTAACGCTATAAAAGGTGTCCATAGAGAGATTTATAGTTTTATTAAGGACTGGAAAAATGTTCGCATACTTTTTATATCATGTATTATAACGGCAAATTTTCTATGTATCTTTTTCTGTAAATCACCGGAGCTTATTATCGGTAACTTTTGCATCGGACACCAATTATTAATATAGTGTTGCAAAAAATACAGGGTGTTTATAAAGTCCCGGACCCATTTTGATGTTTAATAACTCATAAAATAATAAAGATAGATTAAAATTAATAACATAAATGGTTAGATAGACTCAAAAAGTTTCATGACCCTTGTCAATGAACTTCCACGTGTGCCCCCTTCGTCGCACGGAGAATATCAAGTCGATATTCAATTTCAGGCCAGGTACCGGCAAGCATGTCGGCATCCACAGAGGCTATTGCGGTTGTAATTCTGGCTTTTAGGTCATCAATGTTCGATACTCTCCTCCTGTAAACGTTGTCCTTTACAAATTCCCAAAGGAAAAAGTCCAGCGGCGTTATATCAGGTGATCTGAGTGGCCAAGGAATTGGACCTCCTCGCCCAATCTATCTTCCTGTAAAATGGTCATTCAAAGAACTACGAACGATGGTACCCCAATGAGGTGGTGCACCATCTTGTTGCAAAAAGACATGTGGCTGAAGCTCTTCTAGTTGTGCAAATACGAAGTTTTGTCTAAGTATACGACTGATGAGACCGCCTTTTCTGTAAAAAAGAAAGGCCCAATGACTCGGTCGCGCATTAGTCCACACCACACATTAACCTATGGGGAATTCCTTTGTGCCTCTCGGTATTCATGGGGGTTTTCAGATTCCATATGCGCACATTATGGCGATTAATAGTTGCCAAAAACAAAAGAGAGAAAAATACAATTAATAGGCAGACGATATTTAGAAAAGTACAGATATTTAGACTGGAAAATGAAATTATCTGAAATTAACCACACGCGCAGACGATATTTACCAAAGTAAAGATATTCAAACCTGAAAAGGAAAATATGTAAGTTATTCCATCAATAAATGCCATAAGTTTGTTTATATCTTCATTATTTTATGAGTTATTAAACATCAAAATGGGTCCGGGACTTTATATACACCCTGTATTTTCCTGATCTAATTTTTCAAAGATTACGGAAATGAAGATAAAATATATCATAACGCATTTTTATTTGTCTAGACGTATAACAATTGGGACTAAAATGAAATTTGTGCGGAAATTAACCCTGAACATAACTTTTCACCTTTAATAAACATGAGAACTGTTCGACGAAAATACTTTTCGGCATTACGTATTTTTTTTTAATTACGAAGCGTTTCAAAGGTCAAAATAATAGCGTGTAAGGAAATTTTTAAAATAATGAAATAACAGCTTCATATACAATGTGAGTATTATATTCTCTTTTCTTCTTGAGATTTAAAAATATTTTCGAGCTATTATTCCCACCCCAAAGCAGTAAAGCAAAGAAATGTATGCTAAATTACTCCTATTCTATAGCATTTGTTATTATTTCGTAGTCGAAACACAAACAGGAAATGATTAGTATCCCAATTATTCTTAAATTATTTTTGCTTAAAATATTTCCTGATATAAAAAAATAAAAAAGCTAAGAATAAAAAAAAGAGCTTTAATTTGTCAGACAAAAGAAAATACTCTCAAATGTGACATTTTTTAGAATTATTTTGTCTGGTCGAAAAAAGAGCATTTACGACTCTAGTACTCATGCAACTTTTTAATCTTCAACATGATTTCGTCTGTTTATTTCGTCCGTATGTTTTAACATCTGATTCGTGAATCATGTCTCTTTGTTAATGCGCTGGCGTTTAAATTTTTTAATTCAGCTTGAGAAATTTTTAAAACATTAAAATAAACGAAAATTAATAAAATGAGGTATTTAGGAGTGTAAATATCTGTGATTTACACTAACAGCTTTTTTTTTGTATTGCACTTACATTATTCCCAAAGACATATGTTTTAAACAGCCTGTTAATGTTTATTTTATAGTTCAAGTATATCATTAATTTTACAAATACAGGCAAAAAGTATTGTTTTGATAAATAATAAAATGCTACTTTTCTTGAAAATTTATCGAACTTCCTACAATTTTGGTAATAATGAGATTCATTAAAATGTTAAATAACATTATCCTTTATTCATCATCAGTATTTCGTTCAAAGTGTTAATCTTGGTTAAGAGAAAACAAACTTTATTTTCTTAAATACTGAGACTAGAAATATACTTCCGGTCATAAAGTTTCTCAAAGTAAAAATAAACAGTTTTATTTGAGCAGTTATAACATTGGTGGAAGAATGGTTTTGAAAATTGAAAATTTAATTTTTAATATGATCATATATGCCACTAGGTCAGTTAGTAAAATTAGGAATGGGACTGTCCAATCCTCAAATTCCACGAATCTTGAAGAACATTCCAGATCTTCGAATTTCGAATAGATCTTTGAAACATTCGATTTTCTACATTCAGATCTTCGAGTTCCTTACCAAAAGCCATTAAATCTTTAAACTTTGAAATATTAGTTCTACTTACACTACCCGACATTGAAAATGCAACACCAAGAAGGAACGGGTCGAAAATTATGCAGATTTCAGGGTAGACGCACGTCACGAAGTTATGCGAATGATGTGAAATTCGCAGTTCTCCAGCGCACGTTGTAGAAGATATAAGGCAAGGAACCTGCAGAATGCTCAAGAATGTTTTTTTCGTGCCGTTATTTCTGCTATGTAAATCATCGTAGAAAATTTGTTCTTGTCTCAGAGGACGCGTGCAATAGCAGAGAATGTCAGGCCGTCGTCAACGGAAACAGTCCCAGCAGTTAGACGATTTTACGAGAGGCAAAGTGATCGGACTGAGAAGGTCAGGTTGGTTCATACGGCAAATTTCAGCTGACACGTCCTGGACACGTAAACAGTGCACCGGCTGGGGTGACGATGGTTGGACCAAGGAAATGTGGCGAGGGGTGCCGATGCAGCGAGAGTGATGTCAGTCACATCTGCCTCAATTCTGTAACATCTTCAAGACCCTCTGTTTCTATATCAACCATAACCATTTACCATAAATTGGTGGCTAGTGGCCTGCACTCGTGGTGTCTGTTAAGAAGACTGCCATTGACCCCACGCCTGCAATTGTGACGGGCTCGAGCAATGTGGACGACGGAATTGCGCAGGGTCGTGTTTTCAGATGAGTCACACTTCCTTTTCTCCAACTGTAGTCGCTGCGTATGAATGCGGCGTCGATGTGGAGACAGGTTCAATCCGGCAGCAACTATGCAACGCCCCAACATGCGACGTCGCAGCATCATGATTTGGGGTGCAACTGCGTACGATTTCAGGTCATCTCTAGTTCATTTTCAGGGCACTGTGATGGCCCAACGATACGTGGATGATGTGATGCGGCCGGTGATACTCCTAGTGCCCTTTATCAGCAGGATAACGCCCGACCACGCCCTGCTCGCATCAGCCAACCATCTGTGCAAGGTATAGCGATGATTTCCTAGCCACCGTTCTGTTCTGATCTCTCACTAATCGAGCACATTTGGGATGGGATTGGATGCCATTGCCGTGTTCAGAATACGAACTGTGACAAATGATTGAGAGGAAATGGAGAGTGTTTCCGCAGGACACCATACCGCAGGTCTCCTGACTCTGTACCTAGACGTGCTACTTCGCGTATCACCGTCCGAGGTGGTCCTACAACCCACTGAGACGACGCTGTTTTTGCTCTGTATTAAGCATATAATTTATAAATAAATATAACTTATTGTTCGTTGCTGTCTTTCCCAGCAAGAGTTCAAGTTTCATCACTTTCTGGTCCCTCATTGGTGTTAAATTTTCAATTTCGGGTAGGGTATGTTCAACAGGCGTGTTCATTAGGAAAAGAACGTAACTGTTGTAATTTCAGTGGTACGTAGGTCATCGATATCATTTCGTGTCCTAAGCGATTAATGCTTTGGCTATTATGAATTCTTAAAATGAGCAAATATATATTTTTAAAAATCTTTCTCCGTTTTCTGGGAAGAATTTAATCTTCCATGTTTAGCGTTTATCTCCATTAAATCTTGAAATAATTATTCCTCCGTCTGCTCTTGCTTAAAGATTCATGGATATAAAAAATCAAATTAATTACTATTATTAAATTTTTTTAAAGTTGTGTTCAGAAAATGAATTTTGAAATTCAAGGGTATTAATTATGTACTCCATTTATTAATTTTCATTTGAATTTTTTAAATAAATATAGGTGAATTCTTAAAAAATACATTTTAAAGTTTATCCCTGATTAAATGCAGATTTCAAATTTTGTTTTAGTTAAAACTTTTAAAATAAAAGTAAGTAAAAGTCCCGCTTCTCTCTGTTTCTTCTTCTCATTTTTACATGAAGGAGAGATTCGAGAACATTTTAGGATTCAGTTTCGCATTCAAGAGAATTTCGGATCCATCAAACCTGTAAATAAAATGCTCGAAGTCTTGTATACATTTACAGGAAATCCGGCGATAGTCAAAAGGAAATCAAGGAAATCTAATAGCTTCTTTGTAGCTAGATTTTCAGTAAACGAGCGAATTCTTTTTTTCCCATCCTTTTTTCTTCTCCCCTTCCACGTGTGACATGAATATTAGTCTGGTTTTAGGAAGTATATCTTCTTAATGATAACCTCTGGAAAAGCGAAGAGATCAAAACCTTTGCTGTTATTATATGATACATTACAATGATATGTGTACGTTTATTTATATATAATTTTCTTAATAATATGTGCTTGTTAAGAATTAGTTATAAGGTATTTCTCCCGTCTTCTTAGAATGCCTTCGTGGTCTTATTGGAAGCATACTCGACCGTATTCGAGAGGTCCGAGGTTTAAGTCCCGGAGAGGGCGCTGCGTATTTTCACATCTCCTGCTTTCAAAAATTACCTAATGTCTCTACAAAGTTACATCTCTGTTTGCTTGTTATATTTATTATAACAAATTTATGATTTTGTTTAATGTTAGAAGTTAATTAATTTCAGAGGGATTTAATATATATTATTCAAATCTGTTTATATAAAGTTTAGAGACATTAGGTTATTTTGAAGCAGAAATCATGAAAAAGGAGCAGTGCCCTCGCCGGGATTCCAACCTCGGACCTCTCGAATACGCGCCGAGTTTGCTGGCTATTGCATCACGAAGGCATCCTAAGAAGGCGGGAGAAATACCTTATATACTCTCCCTTTTGAAAGGCAGTTGGAGATTAGGGGACCTAATAGCCAAATCGTGGTGGTGCAGAATCATCATCCTCCATTTTTTTAGTTCGGGCGCCACTGTAGAGAAATTAGGTTATTTCGAAGCAGGAGACATGAAAAATGAGCAGTGCCCCCTCCGGGACTTGAATCACGGACCTTTCAAATACGCGCCGAGTTTGCTGACCATTACACCAGGAAAGCATGTTAAGAAGGCTGCAGAAATACCTTATAATGTTTAATATCATTACAAACAATTTTCTGTTAGGTAGTCAAAAAATAAAGCGTCGGTACAAGAAATCAAGAAATCATTACCATCCACGAAGCGTCTTTAATGATTTTTCTGAAATTGACACAGTACTGTGTTTAAAAAGAGAGCAACAGAATAAGGTCACACGCTTATAAACAACACTTTCTTTTATGCATCCCAGCGACAAAGCTGTGTGTTTAGGGAGGGACGAATGAGGCTCTTGCTTCGGGGGAGAAATCACAAGGAGCCTCAAATCTGAACCAAAATAAATGAGACTTTAAAATGAATGCGATAAAACTATTTAAACAACAGCAGTTCTGAAATTTCCTTTTCTGAAAACCTGTCGATAGGGTTCTTTCCAACAGCAGCTAAGGTGTTAATAAAAGATATGCCATATTAACAGCGGTTTCTATGCAAAGATTTCATTGTTATTTATAATTATCGGTACTGCACTTGTTACAAAAAGTGTTCTCTTAAATTAAAGAAAGAAAACCAGTATATAATTACAAAAATAAAATTTATATAATTCCCTATATACTAAATAAGCTGATGGTCGGCTTATAACTATTCACTAAAAAGTTACCAGTGCCTTTAGCCTTTTGATAGGAAAAGCCACTGAATCTCATTTTTGAATCACAGAAATGTAGCTGCCCCTACTCGCTTTGAAATTGTTTTCTTAACCAAAAATTCTTTAAAAAAATATGAAATAGATAATAAACAAATTCGAAATTCAAGATTCGGGCTTCCGGGTGCTCATTTTTGGGTGGAGGACTATGTTATTCAAAATTTGATGGCTTTAGTTATCGTTGTTTTTTCACAATGCAAGAAACACACATACATTCATGCAGATTTTTCATCATTTAATTTCTATAAATATAATAGAAGGCGGTAATATTTGGTGGCAACAGTCTGAAAAGAGATACGCCGTTTAGTGATTGAACTCAAAATGCCGAAACGAAATTAATAGCTCTTCTGTGCTAACGCCCTTTGGACTAATAAATCAATAAAAATAAAATTAAAATTGAAAAAAAGTGCATTAAAGAAAGTTACATGAAGTAACCTCAGAATGGGGTTTTCAACCAAAATAATAATAGTAATAATAAAAAACCAGAAAATTACATTGAATTATTAAGTGTCAGAGACATCCGAAGAATGTGATAGAATTCATTTTGCTTAAAGCCCTTCGGCCATTTAAACAGATGAGAAGGAGACTATAATGGTTTTCGTACGTCAGTTTTAATGACGAAAATAATTTACTTTCATGCGCTAACCTTTACGCTCACCTTACTTAGGTGTTTATAATGCTTTGGCCTTATTTCCGAATCATTTCGACCATTAACCTTTGAAATAGACGGATGACGATTATGAGGAGCTTCCCTTATAATAATATAAAGATTAATTTTTATGATCTTATCTAACACTTGTAAATTTATGGAATGTCTACCCCAGTATGATGGAAAAAAATAATTCTTAAGAATATAAAAGTAACAATAAATAAATAAATAAATAAATAAATATACGCGTAAATCGGGACTCGGAAATGAAAGTCGAATAGAAAACGTGGAATTGAAGTAAAATAGAAGTATTAAACAGACTGTTCAAAAAACATGCCTACAGGCTTTAATACTCAAAGTGAATCTTCTTTTGGCTAATCACTAACACGACCACCCACGGTTCTTGATGTTTTGGTCTTCTGTGGAGACGATCGCCTCAGAGAAAATGACAAACATTGTATAATGCATTTATCCATTTGTATAATGCATTTATTTTATTCAAAGCTTTTGGACTCCGTTAAAGATACACTGACCTAGAAGTGCAGTAGGTTGAGCCGTTAAAAACATTATCTTATTAATAATTAATTACAAATATGAGTAAAGAATACTGTAGCCAAAAAACAAAATCAGAGAAAATTTACATCACGGTTAATTTTCTAAAATAACCTAAGTCGTTAATACCATAAAATAAGGAAAACAGGTCAGAAAAACTACACTATAGATTGTTCTTAGTAATTTCTAAAAGATTCAGTACTAATTAAAATCCCATTCAATTTCCTTTTTGGTTAATCACGACCCATTTCAAGAACAGATTACCCTTAATAAAGTAAATTATTCATCTTACTTTTTGCCATCCTCTTCAATAACTTTAAATTGTGTTTCTAAATTTAATAATTTCATTCTTCGTTTCACGTTTAATTTAAGAGTAATCACGTAAGATTTCTACGTTGTATATAGGGAATTATAGGGATTTTCTCTTCGGTATTTACTTCGTTGTACGAAGTAAAGGCAGTATTGTAATCACGAAAAATTCTGGGTATCACATTTCAACGAAAATATCCATTTTGATAGCTATCGAATGCAATTTAACGATGCTTTTGCGTGACATGTGTACCTAAGGACAGAATAAAAGACTCTATTTCCCCCAAAAAAATTATAAAACTGATTTAAAATGGATTCTAAAGAGACTTTTTTGTGGCGTCTGTACGTATGTATGTACGTATCTCGCATAACTCTAAAATGAGGAGACTCAGAACGTTGAAGTTTTGTATATAGGACTGCTATAACATGCAGTTGCATAATTGTTGAGAAAGTTGACAAATTTTCTATTTGTTGTTGAGAGAAAAACTAGAAAAACTAGTAGAAACATCTGCGCGTAGTGCTGCAAAATTTATACCATCTAACATGCGAAATGAAATATATGAAATATATGTAATTGCATAAGGTATTTCTTCAGCCTTCTTCGCATGCCTTCGTGATGTAGTAGTCAGCACGCTGGGCGCGTATTCCAGAGGTTCGTGGTTCAAGTCTCGGTGAAGGCGTTGCTCATTTTTCGCTTCTCCTCCTTTCAAAAAAATACTTAATGCCTTCACAGTGGCGCCCGAACTAAAAAAGGTGGTAGATGGGATGATGATTCGCCACCACCAGGATTTGGCGATTGGGTCCTCTAATTCCGAGTCGCCCTTTAAAAGGGGGAGTATATAAGGTATTTCTCCCGCCTTCTTTTGCATGCCTTCGTGGTGTAGTGGTCAGTACACTCGACGTGTATTCGAGAGGTCCGTGGTTCGAACCAGCGAGGGCATTGCTTTATAAAGTAAATTTCATTTTCACATCTCCTGCTTCGAAGTAACCTAAGGTATCTACAGTTGTGCACCTCTCTTTTTGGTTGCAGTCGGCCGTACCAAAAGTGTATATATATATATATATATATGTATACTCCCTCTGTTACTCGGCTTCGTGAGCTCAGTTTCTTTATTCTTATATGTTTGTAAATTGTGCATTTTTTGATTTAAAAATGATTGAATTATGTTGTTCTTATCTTCTGGTTAAGGTTTTTAAATCTTTTGTTGACCCACGTGTTATAATTGTAGAATTATCAACAATTTAAAAGTTGTTTAAGTGCGGCTAGGCCTATTTTTTTTTGGCCACAGTGGCCATATTTGTTTGCATTTGAAACTTAGGAGAATAGTGGATTTGTTGCCAATAAAGAGAAATTAAGCTTTGCAACAACAAAATAAGGCCTTCTTTTACTATTGCGGATTAAATAATGCTTGATCAATTCCGGAATTTATTCGAGGAAATAAGTGTTTAAGAATTACTTCGTAATTTTTAATATAGATATTTTAAGTTTTTATGTATTTTTACCCTGTCGAGAAGTGAGATCTGAATTAATTGAATGAGAAATACTAAATCGTTTGTGAAAAAATGTTTCTTCTTTTTTTTTGTTTTTTTAATTTCTTTTATACATCGTTTTAGATTTAAGTTTGAAGAGAACACGTGGCAACGCTTAGGTAATTCTTCAGATGATATACATTAGTTTTGAGCGTTCTGAGTCGTAAAATGAATGAGATGTAAGGCTGTTAAGTGAACCTAGCTCCAGAGTGTCGCTATGGTAAACAATTATAGTGAATTTTAAAGAACTCAGCTATTCTATTGTGGTTTATATATATATATATATAATTTACATGGGGAACATAAAGAAATAAAGAAATAAATAAAAGTCTGATGTTTATAATAATTTTCTTTGGTAGCATAAAAACTCGAAGTAAAATACCAGCAACTACTATTTATTTTGCTTTGCTTTCAGCTCCGAGGTCATGGAGAAGAAGGTAATCAATGCTAAAAAACTATCTCAGCGGAGTAAGAAACAACAGATGTTGGAGCTATTTTCCCAGACGGGGATCATTAGATTGTTCCCCCAATTCGAGGCCCCTAATGAGTAGAACTGCTACTTGTTTCTTTTCGGATCTATTTTGATATGCTCCAAGGACTTCTTACCTGCTGTTCGGGACGGCCAATAAGTGGCGATGGAACGAACGCTGCTGCCCCAAGAACCTACTTCTTTTTATTTATTTTTTTTTTCCATGCAATGAATCGAATTTACTTGGATCTTAAACACGTAATAAAAGTTGTTTGAGGCGCAATGCTGCATTTAGAATGTATAAGACAGCATTATATGCACTATCACCCTCGCATACATTTCGTTATAACTGGTATATCATCTTTGGAAATAAATATTAGAAGGATGGTGAACTATACAGAATGTTTATAAAAAGTGATTAAAAGCTTTATTTTCTTAAATATTGATCTTCTACATACACTGTGAGGTGTTTTGCCTTTCCTTACGGAGGGCTTTAGTGGTGTAATTGGAAAGTACGGCTGACTAACAACTGGAACGTCTAGAGTTCCGAGTCCTGACCTGGGAATTGGCAATTTTTCATGTTTCCTGCTTCGATTTTTCCTGTTTCCTGCTTGATGTAAGTTAGTTATTAGATTAAATATTACATGCATAAATAAAACGAACAAAAAAAAAGAATAACTGTCTAGACTTCACAAAAACTGGTAAGTTCACTGTAAACTTTTTCAGATAGTTCTGCAAGCATAATTTAGGGCTGTTGAAGGAGCACAGGAAAACTATGACCAGATAAAAACTGAAAAAATTAATAAAGAGAAAAGCCTCGGAACGCAGTCTATGGTAAATACAAGGAAGGAACTTTTTGATGCCCGCAGCATTTCAAGATGAAATATATTCTTTATTCCCCTTAGATAAAAGCATCTTATAATGAAAGGACTTCCAGTAACTCTTTAGGATGCTAATATTGATACTGATGGGTAAATTTAAAGCTCTTTTAGCTAAGAAAGCAGCTCTTTCATTTCTGTATATAGAATCGCTGATGACCACGCACATAAGCAAAACGGACATCAATTTCCCTATTTCTAAGCGAATTAACAGCTAATAGAGTTTCAATTACAAGTCTGTCGCTGATGGTAATTCTGTTTAAAAGGTGAAGGGAAGAAAGAGAACCGGAATATATAATATACCTTGAAGATGCTGTCCCATTATCCTTGATCCACTTGATGACAGGATAAAAACAGAGAAATTCTGTTTGAAAAACTGTGCATTCATTTCGAATACGATGCTTAAAACAACAAACCTCGGATTAGTTTTCAAAAACAGTAAATGCTAGACCAACCTTATAGGTCGTTTTACTACCATCTGTAAATCAAACTCTGTGAAAACACTTTGCAAAGGTCTCCTTGCAGAAACTTATTGTCTCTAAAGTAGCTGGATGAGGAATAGGGAGGAAAAGGACATTTCCGTTTATGCAGTCTTCCAAAGTATCAGTTGCCAATGCATCGAAAATGTTATTCTTATATTCAATTTTGAAATGAATAGGAGGAACTCTTGCAAGAACAAAAGCAGCCTCATAACTTAGTGTTCTATAACCATTAATAATACGAAGACGAATTGTCCGTTGAATCTTTTTCAGATTTCTTTAGCTAACCTTCTTTGCAAGAACACGAGAACCGTACGAAATGAAAGGTACAATGCTTACACATCAGTTTCTTGACTTTAAATATTTTAAGTAATTGACAATATACTACTTAAAATAGTTTTGGCAATTCGGTAAAAAAGCAGAAATATATATTTTTTTACATTTAGTAGGACGGAATTGGATGTGCTTTTTCCGTGTTAATTTTTGGTCTATGACGCCAAAATACTTAAGACTTTCTACAAATTCCAACAGCGAATCATCAAGTACCAAAGAAGCAATATTTTATTCATCAAAATTTCTGGAAACAATCATAGCTTTACTTTTTGAAGGACTGAAAGTGAGTTTCTGAGAGATCACCCATCTGGACACAAAATCCATCACTCTTTGTACTCTCCAAAGAATACAGTCAGTTTTAGAAGTATTTTGGTATAGCTGACGATCTTTGGCTCTTGTCAAGCGACAAATCTGTGGCCAGTTTAATCATTGTAATGAATAACGCTTAAACATTAATTGTAATCTAAGTAAACAGTTGAAATTGTGAAGAATTAGTAAACTCGCTGTTTATCACATGATTGAATACTGTTCAGTTTTAATTCAACTCAGTTACGGAGAAATCAGTAAAACACAACGATTTGGTATTTGTAATTATGTTTTTTTAATTCACTTGTTATTACTACATTTTACTGTCGGTATTGTTATTTTTAGTTCATTTCTTACTATTATCATTAAAATTTATTTCAGGGCATAATAATGTTATGCATTTGATTCAAAAGGCGCAGGATAAATTATTTCCGTTAAGAAACTTTGAACGAGAATAGTTACTTTTCATTGGGAAGATATTCTTAAGTGTAACCAGAAAGAAAAGAAAAGAGAAAAACAAGTCACAAAGCATTTAAACAAAAGAAATAGCAAATAGAAATCGAAGGATAAAAATAGTTGTTATTTAACTAGAAAGATAAAGTAAGAGGGGCAGATATGATCTTTTATTCATAGTTCGAAAGTCAGATTTCATGGCAATTAAAAACAAAACAGAAACAAAATGCCTTAAAATGCACCAAACTCACTATTATGTTGTAAGCAAGCGATAGTTTTATAATCGAATAGCTAACATATTGCATTAAAATATATTCCATTAATAACATTGATGATATGAAAAATATGAATTCATAGCTTTATAAATTATATGAAGAAGATTTATTTTTCAAAAATAAATTAAAGATAAAGATTAAACATTAAGCATATTATTTTTATTTTTACTTTATTAGCCCAAAGAAGCGTTAGCCCAGAACGGTACTATTAGTTTCGAAACGGCATTTGCGTCAGTTCACTATAAACGGCGTATCACTTTTCAAATTGTTGCCATAAAATATTATCGCCCTGTATTAAAGAAATTAAATATGAATGTTTTTCGCATTGTGAAAAAACAGCAGTACCTAGAGCCATCGAATTTTAGTCTTCCATCCGAACATGAAGACCTGGAAGCCCAAATTTGGAATTTGTTTTATTGTCTATTTCATATTTTGCAAAACCTTAACGAAATTTTGGTTAACAAAATTAACGATTTCAAGACGAGCAATGGCAACACTGCACGGGAAAAACCATCCAGCGAAAAACATCTATCTGTATTTTCGATAGAGAGTCTTCCAGCTCAGGAGACTTTCTGTTGAAAATTCTAAATATATGCTTTTTTTAAATATTTTATCGTGTATTTCATACTTTGTAAAACTTAAACGAATTTTTGATTAACAAACTCAAGTATTTCAAAGCGAGTGATTACAATGCTGTATGGGAAAAAACACTTTATCTCCAACCCGCGAGACTGTCTAAAGGAAATTTTAAACCTATACTGTTTCTAAATACTTTTAGTCGAAAGGGACATTAGCCCAATGCTCTCGAAACGTGTACGTACATGTAAATGTAAAAACGTCTCTTTCAGATATAAAATCTGAAAGCCTTCAGATTTTTTTTTATTTTATTTAAAATTTTCAGCTTGCTACATTTATAATGCAACGTATTGTTTGAATATGAACGAGAACTATCTATTGCAAGATTAAAAACACTTCTCATAATTTGCTTTATATTAAGAAATGTCCCTAGAACTCGCAATGACAATTCATATGGTTGCTAATACAGAGGTAGCGTAACTTAATGAAAGGAAACTTACTGAAAAATAAGTCTTAAAATTTTAACCTATAGGTTTTTGAAAAATCAAAAAGTAGGAAATGCAGAGATGCAAAAGTTGTTAACACGTATTTAGATGACTGGACTTTGACTGTAATTTACAGCTATTAATTCAGCCTTATTTTATAACAATTTTTTTGTGTGTGAATATCCTAATGGTATGCAATTATATCATAAGTAAATAAAAAAAAATTAAGCAATACTTGACACAGTGAATATACAGTTAGGATGTAATCCAAATATACTAAGCATTACGTCAAGCGAAATTGCAGGTTTTCTGAATTTTTGATGAGAGTGTAAGGCGAAATTCCGAACATTGATTCTAATTGTAAACAACGAAGGAACTTTCATAGAGATAAGATAAAACCAAGATTTAAAATATGGCCGTCTTGTTGGAGTTATTTCAATGTTCACGAAACGTTAAATTAACTCGTCCTCCACATTTTCCCACTCAAATACAATGTGCGCTGCTGCGAATTCAATCTGTAAACATTCCAACCCTTCAAACGGAAGTTGGATGTCTGAAGTTGAAGTCCTCAGTGGGAGTCTGCCAACAACCCCATAAAACGGTTTTTAACCATGTGTTGAATTTAATTACTGAAGACCGCCTATTGACAGAAGCTACCAGCCCTGGTAACATTCATTAGTGATAATAAAATCTTTTCATTTTGTGCTTAATGAGTGGCAAGAAATCTTTCATACCAAAACAAGCTCGGAGTTTTTTAAGATACGCAATAAATCAGCTAATTGCAAGGTAAAACTGAAATAGATGGGATTAAGGAATACTCAAATATGAATTTAAAGGTATAAAATTCGGCTTTCCATGTATATATCAATTGTAACGTAAATTCGTCATATTATATTACTTTTCATAAATGAAAATCTTCAAAACGATTTCTCTCTTCTAAGTTTTGCTTTAGGAATGAAGAAAAGATCATATTTTCGATTCATGCATTATCAGTCAGAAGGTGATAAATATGATAAATGCATTTATAATGAAACTATTATAGGAAGATAAATTACTCATTTGCCAATGGATACCATTGTAAGGTTTATCCTAAGTTTATTAGCAGTTATTTTAAGTTTTGTATCTTTCCTATCTTATTCTAATTTCAGCTTACAATTTCCTGCCAGAATGTAATTTCAGAAACACAGTAAATGCAAATGAGAAAGAGTACTATTTAAGTCGATACTTCACCGACTTCGAGAAAGAGAGTTTGATTCCCTGACTAGCGCGTGTTTGCCTTTGGCTAATTTATCTCTTACCATACCTTAGGCCCTTGCTTGGCTTCCCCGATTTAACTAATACTTAGGGGCCAACTAGTTAATTTCTGATAACCTCGGCTATACCTTTTCAAATAGCTTAGTTAGGCTAGTTTAGTTTAGTTTAATTTATTATTATTTAAGTTCAAGCCCGAGTGGAGGCTTTGTGTAAAGTTCCAAGTAGGAACTGATTGCAAACATGCTGAAAAATAAAGGGTTGTAAACCCTCTTTAAGTCTTACGTGTTTTGTTCACACACTTAAGCGATTATTCGCTTGTCAGTGTTCGTGGGGTTCTAAGCTAGAACTTTAGAATTAAATAATAAAACCCGACAGCATAATGGAAGTACAGAAATAAATTTGTTTACAACAAATAACAAATACAATCAGATTCACATGTTCACACTGTTAAAAGAAATTTAACAGTGCACAGTTTTCTATTCTGGAATATTTTCTTGTTGGAGTTTAAATTTTTATTTGGAGCAGAGTTGATTATCTCAACATATAATTAGTCACAAAAGTATGTATAAACCTTTAAAAAACAAAATGCTGATAAAATAACAAATAATTGAAACATATTTTGTAGGTAAAATTAATATATATTTATTAAAAAGAAAATAGAAATGAAAATTCAAAAATAAAAATAAATTCCATTAATTAATTGTGAGTAAAACGCTGCTGCAGATAATTTAATCAAGAAAGCAAATTATAAGAAAAACTTTTGAACTTTCATGATTGGAAAGCCTAAAAAGGAAGAAAGAAAATGAAAATACAAAAAAACCATTAAAAACTCGAAATTGCAACTAACAAATAAATGGAAGAATCATGCAAAATTATAATTGTTTTCAGGATGCACAGAACAAAGTCAGATATATGATTAACAAATTTTCTAGATTTATTTTTGGAAGTCTTTTAAAGATTTCAGTACATTTTAGAACACCTTATAAGGCCAATAATTAAAAGCAAATGCTAAAATTCATTACAGTAACAAATCTGCTACAAAAAGGACCAGAAAAGCAATTTAACCTGTAGTTACAAAATCTAAATTGAATACACAAAATCATCTATAAAAGCAATAATTGCAATTTACATTTTTATTGCCCTTTCTCCTTTTGTCGTCTGCCATTTAGGGCCCACCAGCGGCAGAGTGGCAAAAGTCGATGAACACTGGTAGTTAAATCCGAGGTTCGAATCCCGCGAACGGGGTGGTTCCATGGGCGATTTAATGGTTTCCCTATGTGTAATGTGCATACGAGCCAGTTTCCCTTAGAAAGTCCTACCCGAAGGCATGTTTCCCTTTCGGCAGATAGCCCTAAAGGCTTTGCCATAATCTCATAAAAACAAACCAAACAAAAACTTTGCCATTTAGGCTTGCTAACTAAAAATAATAAAAAAATTTCCTTAAGAAAGACGAAATCTTGAACGAAAATTATTCCAAATTTAAGCAATTTACTATCAAATATTTTATTTACGTTGACTTTATGTAACAAAATTCTACGAACGGTCATGATGGGGAAAAAAAAAAATTTGAATAATGTTTCTAAACCTTGTTAATATTTTGAAGGATCATTTTTGATAGCAGTTTAGTTCAATAAATAAATAAATAAAATATATTCCAAAAGACATTTTTTTTGTTAATACTATTTTAATATTTTCGACACGAAAAATCTCGATTATCCTTAAACGACTGTTATTCTTCATAAAACGGACAATGCTTTAACAATCATTTGAAATATTATTTCTTAAGGTTCAAGATTCCGTCACAATGTGAATTTAAATCCATTCTTTAACCATTTGGACGTGCAGATGTCAGTAAAAGAAAGCATCTAATTTACATTGATTAACTGCGTCATAAATTTAATATGTTTAACGAGTCTCTTCAACACGAGTGATTCCAATTGCATTGTTTTTGGAGATTATTAATGGTTATTTCAAGCGTCTCAGATAGCAATTTAAACATAATGCGTTGTGTATTATTAACAGTTTCAGCCCTATTCAGATGTAATAACACAGCAGAAATGATTGCATTTCTTGAGACTATTATATTTTACATAAGAAAAATATAGGCTTCAGTTTTTTATCATCCTTTGTTTTTATTAGCTTATAGATAGTGAAAACTTATCTATCGATATAACTTACATATCGTGAATACTGTTTTCAGTGTTGAAGGGAAAAATATTTCCATATTTCAAAATAAAAAATATAAAAAAACCCTATTACTTATTTATTTGCTTTGTTTCTCGGCATGTAAAAATTATGATTTTCGAACAAACGCATAATCTTTGACAGTTAGATAGCCCATACTAAAGGAAAAATATTCTGCATTTAACGACTGTGTAAAAGTTACATTCAAAGCTCTTCAAAAATCAACTATTTAAGAATTCTTACGGGAAAAGCATTTTGCTAATGAACATAATGCTAATAGTAGCTTAAACATCGCTAGTGCCAGCCATTAAAAAAAGTGCTAATAGTTATTTAAGCTTATCTTTTTAAAACGTACACTGAGCAAAAAAATAGGGGGAGGGCAGTTCTAAATCTTCCGTTCTATTGGGCAGATTGACGAAATTCAACTTGTGTTTTTCACGTCTCAAAAGCGCCACTTGGGATATATATTAGATTTCTATGTAGCATCTTATAATATAGATATTTTGACACAAAATTGGACTTTTTCTGAAATGACATTCCAGTGTTTTTCCATATTTCGATTCTATGACTCAAATTATGCCAGATTGCCAAGTTTTGTAAAAATCGCAAGAGTAGTTTTTAAAAAAATTAGCTACTCCATGTTAATTGAATTTGGTATATATTTATTAATATCTCTTTTTTTATTAAACGTTTTTTATTCTTCCTTTCACATTTCGAAATTTATATTCATTCCAAATAAAATTCACCCATTTTTTATGATTTATTTTTAAATATATTTTTAAAATTTATATTTTTAATAAATTTCATAAATTTTTCAGAAAAAATTTTGAATTATAACCTATAAAAGTTTTACCATCCTCTTAAAGTAGATGTATTTTCAAGCATACCTACAAAAATTAGAGTGTTTTATTCAACTTCCTAAGATATACGTGAATTTACACACTGCCACGTTTTGAAATTTGGCATTTTTGTTATAAACTATAATAACGCCAAATGTGGTTTACGCACTTCGTTAAAATTACTTGAAAGTACGAAGAATGACATTTTTTCCGCTCGTGGACAATAAAAAAAAGGAAAGGAATACAGGTTGATATAAATTAAGAAGTACGTCAAGTGAATTATCTTGGCTCAAAAAATGCGCCAAGATAAATTTTTTAATTTCTCTGTAAATCTCGCACCAAATTTTACAAAATTTAATATTTAGGCATAATTTGAGTCGTAGAATCGGAACATGGAAAACAATTGGCATGTCATTTCAGAAAAAGTCCAATTTTGTGTCAAAATACCTATGTTAGAACAATGCTATATATGGATCTTATATATATCCTAAGTAGCGCTTACAAGACATGAAAACCGCAATTTAAATTTCGTCAATCGTCCCAGTGGAACGGGAGATATAGAAAAGTCCTCCCCCCTTTTTTATTTTACTGTACAAGATATGAAGAATAGATGCAAAAAGAAACTTCGAAGGTTATTGAAATTTAAGTTTTATAAATAATATATACTAAATATCTAGTAATAAAGAGTATGATAAGCAATATAGTGTCTAAATAAATAACATTGTCTGCACAGAATGTTTTTTACCATTCCAAAACTCAAAGATTTCAAATTTTGTGTAATTTTAGACCGAGCAAATTTCGATATAATGGTTGAAACAGTCAGCTCTTCGATCCGGTTCTTTGGGTTCAAGCAAAGGCACGACAAATTTTTCCATGTATTTTTATTAGTCCAAAGGGATTTAGTCCCGAAGGACTATTACTTTCGTTTTGCGATTTTGCGTTGAATCACTCTGAATGCCCGTTTCACTTTTCAAATTGTTGCCACTAAATGTTATCGCTCTGCATTAAATTTTAAAAAATGAAAAATCTGCATAAATGTATGCATGTTTCTCGCATTGTGATAAAACCTAGAGCCATCGAATTTTGAATGACGTAATCCTACTGCGAATATGGGCATCTGGAAGCCCTAATTTTGAATTTGAAATTTGCTTTATTATCGATTTTATGTTTTGTAACATTTCAACGAATTTCTGATTAACAAACTAAATGATTTCAAAGCGAGCAATGGCAACACTGTGAAGAAAAAGAAAAACATTTTTATCTCCAGCGCACGAGACTTACGGAAATTCTAAAGATATGTTCATTTTAAAATGATTTTGCGATATTGATTTTGAACTGAATTTTATGGTTTGAGTACGTAGTACATGATATTTAATAAAAAAAGGTAGCACACGAAACGTTAAAAAAACGCGCCTTTGGACGTAATTTAAAATCTGAAATCTTTCAGATTTTTTTTTTTTATTTTTTTTTCACAGCTAGCATAAAATTGAAAACGAAAACATAATTTGTGATCAGACTACGATTGGTAGACTGAAGATCATTATGTCCCTTACCAGTCGTCTTTAGGTGAGAAGGAATGGAAAAAAATTAAATCATTTCTCCCGTACGATCAGGCTTAAGCTACGGTATATGGTTCTACAAATTGAAAAGATCCAAAGTCCAACTTTGACAAGGGTACAGTTCCTCATTCTTCTGTGACAGTTAAACAATTTCCATTCCGAATGATATTAATTTGATATGAATTGTAGACCGATTTCATCTTGCTGTTAAATTACTACTTCTACTTACACGTCTCTCTGAACACGAATATTCGAAATTATTACGAAATTTGGATGTATCTGTTAAAATTTCTGGCACATATAAAATTCTGCAAGTTTCGTCTTCAGTGCTCTTATATTACTTAATCAAACCTGAAATTTAATAGGCATATACAAACTGGAAAACCAAATTACTAACTCTTGATAACTAATTCTGTTCATATTAAAGTTTTGAGGATATTTTCATAAATTTCAAGCCTTATCGTATATTGAAGTTGCTGGGAAATGAAGGATACAAGAATGCGAGGCTGAAAATAAGTCAAAGTACTCCTTGTATTTCATCCTTGTGGCTTTCATAAAAGCCACCAACACAGCAAGATAAAAGAACTGGCTGGTAACCACAAGATACTTTAAGGAATTAATCTAATTGAATTTATCTATCTGAGTGCAAAATGGGCACACGAGGAGAGAGGAGGTAAATTTGCTACATTTTAAAAAGTTTCTTAAGCATTTTGAAATCAAATGTGGTCACAAAACCACATGGAAAAAATTTAAGCGTTTATAAGTTTCATATTAGTGGCACAAGAATATATGGGAGAAATTTTAACTGCCATAAGTTTCATATAAGCAGTCACAACACCATAGAAAAAATGTTTACAAACGGACAACACAGTTCTCCTTAACATTACCTCCACCTGCACTGTTGGTCTAAGAAAATAGATTAAGATGAAGTAATTAATTATGGCAAAGCATTTGCGAGGTATCTCAGTAAAAGGAGAAATGCCTTTTTTGAAAGATTATGTAAAACCATGCAAAATTCTTGAAGCAATCATTTCACTACTAAGCTACAATCATGGGAGCAATCACCACTGTTTCACGAGTTTAGCTCCCAGCTAATGGAGTTGAAGAGTTCCGACCCTCTCGGAACTAAGCAGAAACTGATTTGAAAACACATTTAATTAGAATTACTCGATACTCGAAATAAGCATTCTAAAGAAAATTATTTGTTATGTGTATATTTCAGACATAAAAGAGACAGTGCTTATATTTCGAACAAGCACCAGAACTTTAAAAGGATGATTCTGATCCTGAATGAAGAGTTAATCATACAGAAGTCCCCTTTGAGGCTATCTTTTTAACTACCGTATGAGGGGGGGACAACTTAATTGACCTACACAACGGTGTTAGCCGTAGGCAAAAGGTAATAAACTCTAATTTGAATTCATTATGCTTCAAGGAAAGTAATTTATAAAGACAACATAAAGTGCTACTTAAACTAAAACTACATTTTCTAGAGCAACTCTTAAGCAGACGACAAACATAATTTGGTTATTAAATAAAAACAGCTGCTCCACTCCAGTGGTTAATCACCTTTCGTTTATTCTGCAAAAACTTTTTAAATATTTAATATTCCTTGAAAGGTAATAATTCTGATTTCTAATTTCCCATTTACGTAAAATGGCATTTCAGAAATAATTCAGAAAATTTTCGAGCTATGTAAAGAAGTTTAAAAACTGCTGACATCCGTAATTTAAAACTAATCTCCACTAACTCCTTCCTCGCAGTAACAGCAAGTTAGTGAAAGAAGAGTGCTTGCATTATAAATCAATAAATTAATGTGTTAAATAAATCGCAAATGTGAAATCTGATCGTATAAGTGGACGCCAAGAAACGCTTTCTCAAGAAGCTTAGCTATTTATCGTACTATTTTCTGAAGAACTTAATCTAAAACTTAATAGGAATATTAAGTTTTGTAGTTATAGTTACTATTTTAAAGAAATATGAAAACGTTTTATGATCTTTGAAGTAATATTTGCGATTTGTGCAAATTGTAACTGATAAGGTGGCAATTTGTGCTTAATTGTTGCGACTGAATCATGTAGTCCCATAAATGAAATAAGGCATTTCGAAGTCTTTCTGTAGCATATTAATAAAAACTTGAATAATTAGTTATGGAAATTATTAATATATTATAATATATTACAATTTATTTCTATAATGCCTTTGAAATCTAATTTTAAAAATTGCAAATAATGGATATAACAAGAAATAATTGATACTTTTTGCAGAAGTATAACGAATCATCAGATAAAATAAGATGTTCGTGTGTCTGTATCCCCTATCACAGGGTTAATTTTCTCCGACTACATTTCAACTATATTTTTTTTATCATTTTATATGGAAAGAAATCCAAAACTTGCGATTCAGGAAAAGACAAATGAGAGTTGGGTATTGGTATATTGGAAGCCTCAACAAACAAACAAAACAAAAAAAAAGTAATATATTTAAAAAAAAATAGTGATCAATATTCGAATAATGTACATTTCTCTACCCATGTCCAAACTTTATCAGAATCAGGTGAGTAAAAGAAAACTAGACAGAAAAGCTGGTTATATTAAATTTTGGAGGCCTTTCCCAATAGCCATTTGACTAATTTTGATAAAAAAAAGTGGTAGAAGCAGGATTAGAGGCAGAATATATTTTCCAACAAAATTTTATCAAAACCGATTGAGTGATTTTTGAAAAAAAAATTGGGAAAATAAAAAACTGCGTATACCAAAATTTAGGAAAATTACGCTTTTTGGAATTCATATAACAATTACAAGTTCATTTTTGATAAAAATTGGTGTTAGGATAATATAACGGCGAACTGCATTCGCCCCCTTCCCCTGATTTTAACCAAATCCGTTAAGAGTCTGAAGGAAAATTGGGATATTATTCACAGAAACTCTACCTCCAAATCATCTGATCGGTTTTAATTGAATTTCAACCCACATGTCCAAATAACTCATACATTTGGATGTGCAACACTTATATCTATGCAAAACAGTGTCTCATTCTTCTAAGTCAAAGAAACAGCCATATAAACTTATAGAGTTTGACTTTCTTTGGTAGGGTAAACTAGTATCAAACTTCTAACAGACGTTAAGGAAATTATCGCTGTCTAAAATGAACTACAAAGTCTTGAAAAGGTCAAAATAACTTTTTTTTATTAAAGTCAGAATTTGAGCATAAACGCACATCTCGTGTTTAACAAGTAACACCGCTTGTGGCGATGTTACTTAAAATAACAGTCAAGTTCACTTAAAACTTAACCTAGTAGTCAAAGACTACATAATTTATTTTAAAACCAAGTCATCTCGGAACTTTTCACAGGGGTAACAATTTAAATGACGGCATAACGTAAAGCAACGTATAATGTATAACGTAAACGTTAAGCAGCGTAACGTAAAGCAGCATAATTTCAATCTTATCAGAATTCGTGAAGCCTAGTAACGTGACCTCGAGAGGCAAAAACACGCTCTGTCTTGCAATTCAGAAACCTCAGCTTAAATACTTTTCTAACTGATTTACGTTTCTGGTGAGAAAACGAAAAGGAAAAGTTGTAGTAAAGTCTGAAATTATGAATTACTGCGTAATACAAGATAACAGTTAACCGCACAAACTAAAATCATTTCAATTCCATTAATGCGTTTTATTTCCTTTCCAGTCGAGCAAACTTGCATCAGTTATAAGAAAAAAACGAAGAAAAAAATTCTGGTTATGTTCGTTGACAAGAACATCTTTGAATCATGCAAAACAATATCGAACCTTAGCTAAGATTATCACTAATACATTTTCCTTATCGGAGGGCAAGCATCAAGCTTGAATAGCTTACAACAGTCAAGCTTACTAATTAGGGAATCAGCAAAATACATGCGCTTGCAGGGTGATCGTCATGGCCTGACCAGCATGCTTCGTTTTCGGCCTTCTATTAAAATATCCGCTGCTCGGTCAAGCATTAAGGTACCCTACCAGTCAGGCACGGGTAATCATAATAAACCCTCTCCCAGTTGCATCTTTTACTAATGATTTGCTTCCTGGTGCGGTTGGTGAATGCTGATTGTTTGCTGTTCGGCAAAGCAAACATTTCTGGTAATTGAAGTTGATGTCCAGCGTATTATGACTTAACTTTAGGGTCTGGATTGTTATTTAAAGTATAGAAAGGAAATCCTGGTTTGTGTTTCCTATCCCTAATGGAATGGTGCATGATGACTCTTCATTCGTGGTTAGAAAATCTATCAACTCAGCTCATTCCTAAGCGAAATTCTTAATGATTTTCTCTTGGATCTGGTTACCTAAGTAACCCTTTGAATGCACAGATAGAAATCTAGCGTTCAGAAATTTTAATTTTTTCATTGGAATGTAGTTTTCTGCAACGCATTATAACATATTCTAACACCACAGCACAATATCAAACAATATACAACTGCATAAAGAATTAAAAAAAAATTAAAGCAATTTTTCAAATATGTCTTGCTATTTTATTTGCCTGTATAACATTTCGCTTATTAAGGAAACTGGATTTTACGAAAGAATATAGTTAACTTTCACGAACATGTGCTAAAACGTTATGGAATTCAGAGGGGGTGGGATGTAAAGTCTTTTTTAGTGGACTAAACAAAGATAAAAATCTTGAGGTCTTAGCAATTTTCCACTGAGAAATTTAAAATAAATAATTGAGTTATAAGGTATGTTCTCCCTTCTTCCAGCATGCCTTCGTGGAGTAACAGTAGCACACTCGGCGCGAATTCGAGAGCTCCAGGTTTGATTCCCCAGGAGGGCGTTGCACAATTTTCATACCTCCTGCTTCAAAAAAATCTAACGACTCTACAGAATAAAAAGAATCAACGTTAAAGAAAAATTTTGTTTATATGTATGTGCGCCTACAAGTTTAAATGGTGAGACAGATTTTTAACTTTTTAAAATTTTATCCTTCAGAATATTGCAAAAACAACGGCTGTGACGTAATACAAATCGAATACCCATGCACACCCTTATGAAAATCGCAAAAACGGCATCATTTTTTTTTTTGGGAAAGAAAAAAACCAATCACATTTGTTAATAAAGGCAGCCTTCTTCTATCACGTTCTCTTCAAATAAATAAAAAATTCTACAACTCCCCTGACTTACACCAGATAGCTTGTGGACCTAAAAGCATATTTCAGATTGCAAAAAACAAAACAAAACGAAACGAAACTGCAGATTTAGAAGTATTTCTTTAAAATACAACACCCTCTTCTATTCAGTACATCTAAAAGGAAAAGAAGGTTCAGAATCTTTCACTTACTTCCACACAGAACTTAAGCTATCTGCTCCATACCGTCCCATATCTCCCAACTGAAATAAAATCACAAATCCATATTTGTTGTGAAATATACACCAGCAGACAGACACTGAAATTTTGAGCCAGGATATGGAAAAGTGAGACGGACCGGGAGAGAAGAAAAAATAAAAATAATAAAACACAGATGGATATCAGACCGTTGCACTCAGTATTGGACTCAGGTGTGCTTTCTGTAGAATTCTGAGCTGGGATTCGGAGGCCGTTAGCCAATCGCGAGCCGTGCTCTGATTCCCAAGGAACGGTCAACTGGGGTTTTGTGTTAGTGATCGTCCCCAAGTGAAGTTTTTTTTATTTCCTTTTTATTTTATTATTATTACACTTTTATTCTTCGAGAATCTGATTGCATCGCATAGCATATTTGCCGAGACAACAATGGCGTTTAGAATGATAGAATGCTGGAAATGCGTTGTAGCTGTAGGTAGTGAAAGAGATTTTATACCTTTGTAATCGACGCCTTGATAAATGAAACTGGTAAAAATGAATAATTAGCGTTTAAGATTAAATATTGAGACTGGAAATCAGATACTGGAAAAGATTTTAATGTATGTTCAATAATAATTATCTTTTTATTTTACATGATGTTGGCAGAAAAATAATATCTATTGTTTTCTTTATGACAAGGAAATGAATGCACAATAAGACATAAGCTAGGTTTTTGATGTTGTTAATAAATAAAACTAATAATGATAATCATAAAATTCAGAAGAATGGTAATACGTACTTCAAATTCTAAAATGAAATGGTAAGACATGAATTCAGTACTTTAAGGTTTTATGCCTGATGGAGATGCATTGTATTTAAAAGAAGATCTAGAAAATGCAGTATTAAATTTACATATAAATTATTACTAACTCATCAGAGGGACTTAGCTTATCTCACTCTCTCTCCAGTTTCTTAGACATCGTGCTTCGTTCCTGTCATGCATATGTAATCCAAAAATTTCTTTTATACAATTTTATTTCAATTATCAATGTACCAAAATTAGCAAACCCATATACGCGTTCATTACACAATGTAAAACATTTTAATACAGTAATTTAAAAATATATAATTTGGTTTGGTTTATTCCATTACGACTAAGCACACGAGGGCTATCTGCATTAGGGGACGGTTACCTTCGTGGAGGACCTTCAAGGGAAAATGGTTCGCATACACGTTTACGCATGGGGAACACCACGAAAACGACCATGCAGCCAGTCCGCTCGCAGAACTCGAAGTAACAGTGTTCAGCCATTTTAAAGCTTGGCCGCTGGAGGGCAATTAAAAATAGTAAAAATCGCTAGAATATATATATACATATACATATATGTGTGTGTGTAATGTTCTAATGCGTAGATGAAGGTACTTTAATTTCTGGCATTAGCAGACACTTTACTGCGTAACTGGAAGGATGAATGCATAAACCAAAAAGTTGCAGGCGTGGCAGTTTCGAAACATAATTTTACATCAGATGATCTTTCTGTAGATAAGATATTTTTAAATCATAGTTGAATACGATAATTTCCATGTACACGGGTTTTAAAGTACGACGTCTTCTTAGATGAATAAGCGTAGCAGCAAAGCGTGTGGCCAGGAGGAAAGCATAAGCGAAAATGACCCAGTAATTCAAAGTAAGAAGGGAGGGAGTCAAAAGTTTCAGTAGTTTGAGTTAAAAAAGTTTTGGTATACAGTTATTTTGATTGGACAAGAGGTATCTGGATTAAACGTTACGTAACATGGAAAGATCTCGAATTTGGAAGAACAGATGAATTTAGGGGAAGAACACCAAATTTAGAATAGTAATTTTGAGGTTGCCAATCGTATTTTGTTATATCTTACACACACACACACACACACATATATATATATTCTACCGCTTTTTCCAGCTATACATACATATGTATGTGCGTGTTCATTTTATCAATTGTTACTTGCTATATACTTGTATATGTAGACACATTTCAATGGTGGACTGATTGCCAACTCGTTTAACATTAATCAAACTTTAAAAATATCTTTAATACTACATTTCTATCGCTTTTAACGATTTTTTATGCTATATTTAATTTAAGCATCTGATGTTTAATCATTCATTTTTTAGAATTATGTACAATTCTGTTTGAGATTTCTCGTTCCATTTAGATTAAAAAAAAATTATGTTTTTGAAAGACGATCTCGAAAAAATTTAGCCTTCTGCAAAAAATGATTTCTCGATGTAGAACGATCGCCATCTAAAATTGGTCTTAAACTTGGCATATTCCTCTTTTATTCCTCTTGTATATTGCCCTGTGTTTTCCTGTGCTAGATTTAATATTTTTTGCTATCATGTTTTTTACCAAAACCTGCTTATAATTAGTTCGTTTCTGCCCATGTTGATGATCAGATACAATAGAAAATAAAAACACAGACTTGGGAAAGATTTTGCGCTAGAATTGATCAATATTATTTAAACCCGAAGTTTTATTGAAATTGATGTTTATAGAATTTATAGTTATACGGAAATACAGCCAATCTTTGCGTGTAAATGAGATAAAAGGAGAGCTTCCAAAGTGAAGCCATGTAATATATATATTTGTTTCCACAGCATTATCGTTATAAAAATCGTTAGAAAGACTACGGCTTATTTTACAAAAAATAGCATAAACGAGAATTTAAAGCTGCTTTTTAAATAATTGGTGATTTGTTTTTCATTGTTTTGGAGGAATTTTGAATGTTATGTAAGGTATTTTCTCCCTCCTTCCAGCATACCTTAATGGTGTAACGGTAACACACTTGGTACGTATTCGAGAGGTACAGGTTCGAGTCCCGCAAGGGCACTGCTTATTTGTCATGTAGTTCTGCTTCAAAATACATAATGCCTTTACAGTGGTGCCCGAACTAAAAGGCGGTGGACAGCTGTTCGTCACCACCGAGATTTGGCGATCGGGTCACCTAATCCCCAGTCGCCCATTAAAAGGGGGGAATATACAAGGCATTTTCTACCTCCTTTCAGTATACCTTCGTGGTGTAAAGGTAACACACTGGGCGCATCTTCGAGAAGTTCGAGTTCCGGAGAGGGCATTGCACAGTTTTCATGTCTTCCGTTTAAAAAAAATCCTAACGATTCAACAGTGATTTTTTATAATTTTACTAAAAGGTGCATAATTTTTAAATAAACGAATTATTTAATTTAATATACCATAAAAAATTATTATATTCAGCTTAACATTATAGTATATAAAAATCAAAGAAATTACAATAACAGCATTTTTGTCAAGAAGACAATCATTGTTTGCCAGTACAGGTACATCTTTTATCATATAATTGTAAGGTAGACTTTTTTTTTCTTTTTACGATGGATTGAATGCTAACTTTTAACAAAAATTCTTGAAGATGTGTATCAGACACATGACAAAATTCAGTCCACCAGTGACCAAATGAATAAGATTAGTGAACATTTGGTGTTCGACCTGGAGTTTGATTCTCGGTGAACGGTTAGACATAAGGTTTTCGCGACTTTTTTTGTGTGTAATACGCATAGGCGTCAGATTTCATGAGAAAATACTTTTTTTTCGTAGATAGCCCCTACATATTTGCTACAGTCGATTAAACAAATGAATTTCAACTTATCGTATCTTCTTAGAAATGTTTCGTAAATATATCTGCTCAACGTACAGAACTATTTAAAAACATCTAAGAAGAATCTTAGTATTTAGAATTTAAATTTTAGCAGCATTTAAAACAACTGAACATCATATATTTTTCCTGAGGTCGATCTTTCCTTTTCCTTTTTCTCTTAAAAGAGAAAAAAAAGCCTTAGGAAAGATTTCTTAAAAGAGAGAAAAGTCTTAAGAGAGAAAAGCCTTAGGAAAGATCTCTTTTCTTTTAGTTACTTTCTCCCTTTTCTCTTACCTACCGTGAAAGCGAATCTGTAGTAACTTATTAAAGTATTGAAACTGCGTAGCGAGTTGAATGTAGAGATAAAGATAACAGAACTTATGCTTTTCAGCAGGCAATATGCCATTAGTTTCTTTTTCGTGGGAGGGATTCAAGAGTTAACGTGGAAGGAAAATACTCCCGGGATTATTTGCAGACTTCTTGTAAATAATATCCCGCAGAATATCCCGTATAAAGAACTTGAAAAATTCAAAAAAAAAAAAAAAAAGAAAGAAAAAGGGGAAAAAAACCATCAGATTACGTCAAAAGTTTGATTATGGGTGCATAACCACTAAAAATTAGATATCCTAGAGTATCATAATTAACATTCACGTTCGTCAACGTATTTTATTTCAATGTTGTATGTATCTTCTCCAAAAGATTTTGTTGATGACTGTTATTTGAAATTTTAATTGTTTAAATGCCGACGTAATTTCAGTACCCGAACGATCAAGAGTTTTGATCCAACTATCTTTTGGGAAAGAATGAATACCTAACTTAAGAATCCGAAACTTAAGGAAATCACTTAAAAGTTGTTTTATGGAAAGTTCATCTCAAACTGTGCGTGGAGAACTGATTGTTTTAAACAAACAAGAAAAGCAATTGAATGAGCTCCGTGGGTCATTGAAATGTGTAGACATATTGTTAAACTTAAACCAAAACGTTGAGCTTTTGTTCAAGTTATTATTTTACGCAACTCTTATCAAATTATCTTAAAAAGTAGAAACACGGCTCGAAAACAAACGAATGCAGTAGTTTTTTTTCCAGAAAATTTTATATTTCTATGTAGGATTTATTATTGTTTTAATGACACGCTATTTTGAAAAGTATAAGTAATTTAAAAATTTTTGAAAGGTTTACTTTTTACGGTACAATGTTTTGATTAATTATGCGCATTTTCTGCTTTTGCATGCAAACTTTATTTATTTCTAGTTCCTCCCATTAAAAGGACAAACCCTTAAATGGGAAAAATGTTGTGGAAGAACTGGAACATACGTGATTTGTTGCACAGAATATTAAACTTGACTTAAATCCGCTAGTCTACCAATTCTGGTTCGTTCCGTCACTATTCTAAGCAGGCAAGGCCAAAGGTACTTGCATGGGTGTCGCGTGGATGACCTTCTGACTTCCACCCACCACCAAGGATTAAATTCCGCATGCTGAGATGGAGATCAAGATGGCATTATAAATCTGTGGTCTGTCGTTTGATGGAACATCTTTCGAATTTGAAGCGAAGAATAATCACACGATGGTCATGCCTGTCTGAGCAGGAAATGGAACTCTTGGGCGCGGGAAGATACATAGGGGATGAGTAAAGTGAGCGATGCTTGAAGTTAAGGCGGAGATTAATAAATGCAGTAAGTAAAGTGGATTTAGGAAGTATGGTCACGTGGTGAAGATTAATTGCTGTAAAGAAAGAAAATGTATGTTGTGATTATGGTTATGAGATGTTTTGTGTTTCAGTTAAGGATAATGTTACTGGGAATTTTCCTTGTTCTGATGGCTTCAAGATTCACCCCTGTGTGCGAAAAATGAATATATCGTATAATTCCGAAAATAAAGGTGATTATTTTTCTATAAAATACTCTTCTAAAATTCCTTCTCAACTTCCAAACTCAGCTTCACATTTAAAAAGGAAGACAATTTTTTTTGCTAATTTTGTCCCTTTTTTGAAGAATATCTGATGTATATATCAAGCTAAAAGTAAAGCATAAATATTCTAAAATTAGAAGTGATAGAGCTCTCTGGAAAACCGTTGCGAAAGGTGATAAAAATATACTATATATACATATATGTGTGTGTAAAATGTAATACACAGTCCAGTCACATTAATGTGACCATCTGTCAAAAGCCAGAATAACCACCTTTCGCAGAGCGGACTGCTGCGAGACGTGCAGGAAGAGAGTCACATAGGTCCCTGAAGGTGTTCTCTGGGATGTTGAGCCATGCCGACTCTAATGCCGTGGCCAGCTGCGCTAGATTACGCGGTTGAGGATCCATGGCGCGAACAACTCGATCGAGATGGTCCCACAGATGCTCGATTGGGTTTAAGTCAGGTGAGTTTGCTGGCCAGGGGAGGACGGTAAACTCATCCTGGTGCTCTTCGAACCATGCACGTACACTGGCAGCTGTATGGCACCTCGCATTGTCCTGCTGGAAGATGCCATCATCCTGAGGAAAAACAATGCGCATGTAGGGGTGAACATGGTCCGCAAGGACAGATGCGTACTTGTATTGATCCATTGTGCCTTCCACAATGATCAGTGAACCTAGAGAATGCCAGGAAAACATTCCCCAGACCATAATGCTCCCGCCTCCAGCTTGGACCGTTCCGGCAATGGTTGCAGGGTGGTTCCTTTCAGAGGTTTCACGCCTTATACGCCAACGTCCATCTGTCCGATGGAGCATAAAACGCGATTCATCCGAAAACGCAACCTGTCGCCACTCAGTGGACGTCCAGCTGCTGTACTGGCGTGCAAATTCTAGCCTTCGCCGTCGATGAACAGCAGTCAGCATAGGTGCACGAACCAGGCGTCTGCTTCGGAGGCCCAGACGCAGCAATGTTCGCTGAATAGTACTTTGGGAGACACTTTTGGTAGCCCCTTGGTTCATTTTGGTGGTCAGTTGCTCAACGGTAGCCCGTCTATCTGCCCGAACGCATCTCCGCAACCGTCGTTCGCCTCTGTCATCTATGGCCCGTGGTGCACCACATTTGCCACGTCGCTGATTTTGGACAGTCCCATTTTGCCATGCACGGTACACTTTTACCACGGCGGCACGCGAACAGTTCACAAACTCAGCCGTTTCGGAAATGCTTCCACCCTTGGCCCGAAAGCCAATGATCATGCCCTTTTGGAAGTCGGATAAATCGCTTCGTTTCTGCATTACGCCAACGATTGAAATGTTTTCCGAAGCCCTCACACACCCTTTATATACGCTCAACTGCACTGTGCTGCCACCTGCCTTCTGTGATTGGTTATTTAACTCTGACATGGAAAGTACGTGGTGGTCACATTAATGTGACTGGACTGTGTATAATACGATAGTTACGTTAAGAATTAATTCGCAACCTGAAAACAGATTATTCTAACATTGGTGTTCTCCCCCTAAATTGTAAGATATGATAAAATACGATGGCTACGCTAAGAAATAATTGGCAGCCTCAAAATTGATTATTCTAAATTTGGTGTCGTCCCCTAAGTTTATCTTTTCTCCCAAATTCGAGAACTTTCCAAAATCATATGACCGTTACATAACACTACTTGCAAAGAGAACTAAAACCTAAAATTAACAATCGCAGCTTAGCTGTACATATGCATCTGCCTAGTATAAATACTATTTCGCGAGCAATTACGTCATTCTTTTTCTTCTTCCGGACTGATACTGGACCTATGCGTCAATTCGCATGCAGCTGTAGTTTCGTGTAATCCGAGACAACCAAAGTGGAAAGCACGAGTCGAAGACACTATCTGCACATTGGAGGATTCTGTGGAAGTTACAGGCTGATGCAAGACAATCCGCTGTTGGGAGAGAACTGATTGTACATCGTAGTGTCATCAATAGGCTGTGGAATCGTTGCCAAAGGAATCAAAACCCCTGCAGAAGACGTGAGTCTGGACGCCGGAGGATTACTACAACGGCAAACGATTGCTTCCTTTTGCTATGCGCAAGACGCCGTAGATCACTAACAGCACGGCAGCTGGCGTCGCAATCTCTTTGCTGCTGTAGAACGGCCCATATCCCACCAGACTGTATCGCGTCGACTGCATGAAGGTGGACAGTACGCCCGATGACCTGTGGTTTGCGTTACTTTGTTCTCATTGCAAGTCAAAGCGCAGTTGAATTGGGCCGGTGAACATCGCAGTTGGACACCAGCAGTGAAGCCACGTACTCTTTACGAATGAGTCTGGATTTAACATACAGAACGATCCCCCAAAATTAATTATATGGCAAGAGCCAGGGACACGCTTTCGGGGGCCAAGGATCGTCGAAGGAGACCATTAGAGAGAAGGAGGCTTAGCTGCTTTGTTGTATGGGATGGGATCACAACAAAACCCCCACACCGACCGCTACGTGATTCCTAGTAGTTCCGTCAAAGACGTTCGATATAGCGATGAAAATTCTACGCCCTTTTCTACGTCGTTATATCACTGCAATGGGTACCGACACGTTATTTTTGGACGACAGCGCCCGCCCGCATAGAACTTGAGTGGTGCGGTGTTATTTGGAGAGCGAAACCATTCCATATTTGCCGTGGCTTGCTAAATCACCGGACCTGAATCCCATACAGCATGTGTGAGACATGTTGAGACGGCAGATAGTAGGTCGTAGTGTGTCGCTAGGTGCCCTCCACGAGCTCCGTCATACATTGCTACAGGAATGGACGCTACTGACATAACAGACGACCAATGACACTATTGCCAACTTGCCTTGCCACTGTCAAGCATGCGTTACAGCTAATAGTATGATATCAGTTATTAGCGTGATGTTTCCATTGCACATTTTTCTGACTCATTTGGTCTTTTGGGATGTGATGGTCGTAATACATGTGTTTTTTGCGTTGCTTTATAGTAATACGGCGTTGCTTTATAGTTTGCTATGTGATCTAATAATGTCACATTAACCTCTTGGATCAATTTCACGCATATCCATTAAATAGTTTGGGATTTATTCCGTGTTTTGCTTTGTTGCTTATTTTTTGAACACTTTTTAGCCCGTTATGAATGAGAGAATTAAAATTTCTGAGTTTTAATATCAATTTACGATTTGTCCCGGGGGCAGGGGAAGTGTTTTGCTTAGGAAGTATAAAAGATCACTTAATTTGATAGAAAATAAGTAGATGTCTTTTTGATAGTTTAGCTATTCGACTTATTTCAACATAATTACCAACAATCTTATTTCTCATTTCTTCAGAAAATGGATCCATAGCTCTTTAACAATCGTAAAATTCATCTTTCATCAGTTGTTTTTGGACTACTCTGATGACGTTTAGATGTGTCTTTTACCGACCATAAACATCGATCTCCAAAGAAACCTTAAATGGATGGGGCAAGACCAGAAGAACGGGATGCAGCTGAACCAAATTGATTTTCAGTTTTTCATTGGATAAAATCAATCCGACAGCAATGTGCTACTAATTCGTCTTCTGTACAAACTAACTGTGACTGGTCGTGATATATCTACAATGTATTACAAATTCTTAATATTGTTTTGCCGAGTTAATAATACCCGACACATACAGGAGCTGTTAATAGCAGAAATAATTACCCGATATATCTCCATTTCTCTACGGATTTTCATGAGATTTTCTTAATAACCGCCAAAGCTATCTTATGCAAGAAAATATAATATCCTTACGTGCCTTACTTCCGAACTGTAGTCATTTCATGGATCATAGCAGCACCCATTGACTTCACGTTCCCTGAACATGGATATAAATGAACGCATGCATTGAATACATTGTCTTTTGGCTTAATTTTCTACTTGAAAATTATATGGGTCTAACAACAGTTTGGTCTATGGGTTATTTCTAATCCACATTGCACTTTTTCAAATTCCTCTGTATTATACCTATAAGGTATTTCCCCGCCTTCTTAGCAGGCCTTCGTGATGTAGTGGGCAGCACGCTCGGCGCGTATTTGAGAGGTCCGTGGTTTGAATCCTGGCGAGAGCATTGCTCATTTTTCCTCTTTCCTGCTTCCACATAACCTACTGACTCTACAATTTTTACTGGGCTACAATGATAAAACAAAATTAAATTCTTAATGCTGAAGCAAAATTAGGTACTTAATGGTGATGCAGCACTAGGTACTTACGTATTAACGCAACCACCACCTTAGCAAAAGTTACGAAATTTTCAGAATGCGGCGAACTTTGGCAACCATGTTCATAACACTCATTCAATTTTAGTGCAAGTAAAATCTCCATTTTCGCATGCTTTCATTTTGTTGTATTCCAAGCAGAGTCAGTGCCAAACCGATACTACCGAGAGTCTTCGGCCACACCGGCGGACTCGGTGGGGTCAGCCAGACCCGGCGGCAGAACTTAAAGGCGACAAAATTTTTGGAATCTAGGCAGGCACTGAGCAGCAGAATTTAGAACCTGGAGAGAACTTTGGAACCATTGTCTGGCAAAATTCCTAGAGCCGATCCTGATTCCAAGTTCCAATGGCTTTTTATTGACAATTCGTTGCATTTTCCCCCTTAAACTCAATTTTAAAACATGCTCTTGTGGAATTTGCCTGCAGAGGAAAAAATTAGTAATAAAATTTTTGAAGAAAGCAGTATTTTCCCACATAACCTATAAAGGAAACCGCGATTGCCACTAAATTTCTCTCACAGCAAAAGAAACAAATTCTTGTAAATATGTTTACTGATTGATTTCCCATATAAATATCTAATTATAAATGCAAAATATGTATGAAACAAGCATTTTTAATTTTCAATTATGAGTCATCCTTCCTTTTCTTCTATTAAAAAAATCACCAAACGTGCCAAGGTGTTTATGCTAATTCGTTACGTACCCGAAGTTATAGAGGAAGGTTATAAAAATGTGAAATCAAAGAAGTAGATGAAACTGCAAATACACTGAGTACTTTGTCAGTATGTTTTAAAAGCTGTTTCTTAAATAACTTGCCTCAGGTACTGCTCTGGAGAAAATTGCCAAGTGCCGAAAAGACCTAAACAAGCTCCAGATCTTGTTAACATATTATTACTGCTAAGCTATGTTGTAGTTACTTATGTTTCGGGTTATGCGTTTAATTCAAACAACTTTATTTAAACCTTGATAAACATCGTTTTTAGTTTAGAAGCTTAAAATTAAAATTAAATATTGTTAACATCTCACATTTGTATTAAAATGTGTTCCAGATCGTTAACTTCGTATGCATTGTTTTGTCTAAAACTTATCAGAAAATAAAACTTCTTAAAACGGCCATTTATTTGAACTTTATAGAATGACCTTATGCGGCAAAAGAAATAAAAGTGACAGCATCCGTTAAAATTTTAAATGTTCAGCTTTCCAGATTTTGTTAGCTATGTCGAAATTTGGTTTGCCAACTGCTAAATTTGTTGCTATGATAAGATGAACCTTCGTGCAAAATTAAATGCATATTTTTCATTTTTATTGAAAAAACGTTTTATAAAGCACAACATATTTTTATAAGACATATCTAAGCGCTGTATAAAATACTCAGCCTTAAAAAAGGTAAGTTTTTTTCTCGCAAAGAAGATACTAAATAATGTGTTACTGTACATAGTGGAGTGTTTGAAACGCTATGCCATCGCCTCCGTGGCGCAATCGGCTAGCGCGTTCGGCTGTTAATCGAAAGGTTGGTGGTTCGAGCCCACCCGGGGGCGTGCTCTGCTTTTAAATTTTTCCCACTTGCTATAAGAACAGTAGAGAGATAAAATTCTCTTTTTTGTTAAATGCACTAAATTTTCCTTTGAATATTTCATTCAATTATGTATATATAAATTAAAAATTTTTAATCAAATATTAGAAGCAAAAATATTCTCAATAAAATATTTTTCTGTTATCTCATGAAAACATTTTTTTCAAAAATTTTTTCCTCTTCCGTTAGATTTGAAATATCAAATATGTACATAGCATGGATTCCTAACTTTATCCCAATTCGAGAGGTCCGGGGTTCGAGTCCCGGAGAGGGCACTGTTCCTGTTTCATCTCTCCTGCTTCTAAATAACCTAATGTCTGCACATACCTTCAGTAAAAAATGAAGAAGTACATCCGGTAAACTAAATTGCTGTATATTCAACAATTCTTTGCTTTATTAGATGCTTTGCTTTATTCTTTGCTTTACCAGATTAATTATTTCAAAATCATTTTATGCACATTATTTGGAAAATCTCGTTGGATTTTCTCTTTTGGACAACGTAAACGGCAAAGCATAAGCATTTCAGAATGTCAGTTAAATGATAAAAAATAAATCCATATATATCCAAAAACTGGAAAAAAAATTATTTAAGTGCACCCAAAACATTAATACCACTTGCTTTACAATGTTTTAAATCCATTTTAGAAACAGAAAAACTTCAGAAGAGCGGATTAAAATTAATCTTTTGGGGAAATGTTTTTTCTGCATCACAGCATATTTAAAAAAAAGAATGCAACTGATATGGGGATTATTTGAAGATTATTTTTTATCATCTATCAGCCAGCCCTAATTAAATTCTGTGATATTAAAAATGTAACCCCTTCAAAAAATTCCTTTAGATGGAATATTAACCTTTACGTAATCTGATTAAAAACTTGGTTATGAACAAAAGGCTAGCTAAAGCTACAAGTAAATGCTTAGGAAAACAATAAACTTCACTAAATTCACGAGATAGGAAAGATGATTAATATAAAATAATTGGTCACAGAATGAAAACGGTACTTTACAATCTGTTAAGTAATTAACCCCACCTATTGGCTAATATAAATCTTCTGAGTATAATTAAGTATAGGCTAATAAAGAGTATAGGCTAATTAAAGAGCCAGTTTTGAAAGTTTTGTTAGATTTTTTTTATGTATTATATTTTCATCTTAAAATTGATTTATCAAAACGTAACCAAATCCTCATATTATTCCTTTGATCCTCAGACAACTTACGATAAATATAGAAATTTCTTACATTTTAGCCCAAAGGAGCGTTAGCCCAGAAGAGCTACTAATTTCGTTTTGACATTTTGCGTCAATTCACTGTAAGTGTCTGTATCGCTTTTAAAACTGTTGCCACGAAAGATTATCGTCCTGTGTTACATTTAAAGCAATTAAATACTGAAGAATCTGCATAAATGTATGTATGTTTCTCGCATTGTGATAAAACAACGGTACCTATAGCTATCAAATTTTGAATAACGTAATCCTCCTCCGAATGTGGGCATCTGGAAGCCCTAATTTGGAATTTGTTTTATTATCGATTTCATATTTTGTAACACTTTAACCATCGTTTGATTAAGAAACTAGACGATTTCAAAGCGAGCAGTGGCAGCACTGTAGAGGGGGAAAAAGATTATCTTCAGCGCGCGAGATTGTGTATCGTAAATTATATAAAGATATACACTTTTTAAATTATTTTACTATATTGCTGTTGAATGGAATTTTATGATTTAAGTGCGAAGAACATGATACTATTTAATAAATAAAGGTAACACAGAAAGCGTTAAAAAACGTCCCTTTGGGCGTAATGTAAAATCCTGAAGCTTTTAGATATTTTATTTTTTTTTAACTGATTTTGCTTATACATAAAACATTAAACGATGACTTAATACAACCTTATATTTTCTCAAATATTATTTAATACCGTTTTTAATGCAACTATTTCAAAATTCCTCGTAACTTTGATTGCCGTACAATACTTATATTTATACTTGCCCGCAGAAAAACCTTGATTTGATGATAGCTGATTATAACTGTTATCAGGGTCAGCGTTAGGCATTTGATGCACTATGCAGTCTCTGCGAGTCCTAAATTCCTGGTGCTTCCCTATAATCTAAAATGTTTGTCGTCCTTAAATTCTGCTACCCTGCGCCGCCTCACTGTTTGCACTTACTCTGCCCACCTTAACAGTTATGAATTATCAAGCTGATTTTCATTTTGTCACACTATATTGAAGACATAAAACTAAGCTTGAATCATACACTAATCCTTTTTTGGATCACAAAGTACCTGCATATTTGTGTCCTACCAGAACATCCATGCTGCAGTGTCAGGGTACAAGCTGCAAACAGCCAGACAGTACTGAATGAGGTTGCTATAGTTGATTGATAGTTATATCAAACCCATATTCTTGGCCTATTTTTCATCCACATTAATAAAGGAATTAAATAGAAGAACATCATTACTTTAATTTCCGAACCACGGCAATATATACGTCCAACGTAAAAGTTCAGATACGAAGTCTTGATCGTTGCCCTCTTCAGCTCTTAAACCCATTAACTCAATTTCGAGAACACACCACGAGTCTTTCATTTCCGTGTTATCTCAACGCGCCAAAGACACATGAACTTGGCCTTCACGTGCTTTTTCTTCTTTCGCGTCTGCCACTTGCGTTAAATAAACATTACATGGAAATATAATATCGAAGACCAATTAGGTCAGAATACCTGAAACGTTGACGCTGTGATCTGATTTCCTTGAGGATACCAAGCTTCCGTTCTTTGTTCTTGGTGGAAAAGCTTGAGATATGTGTGTGGATTATTTGGGGGGGGGCAGCAAGTGGCAGAACGAGGTACTTAATACCTTCCCTGCTGGTCAGATTTGAGGTTTAAAAAATCTAAGTTTGTATCTCCGAATGAAAGAACATCAAAGATTACATCACAGGTAAATGAACTTTATTTTATCTTTTCATAGTTACATGCAATTAATGCAACAGTGGTAAAATTAAGGGGGAACTCAGTGGGGATTTTCAATACCACTTCCTTTAAAAGTGAGTTTTTTTTTAATAAAAAAAATTAATCTCAAAACCAAATTTTTTGAGTTTCAAGAGACAGATGCGAAATAAGGACTAATATTTATGAGAGGGAAGGTACTTAACTTATCAAAATTAAATAAATAAATGATCAAAAGTAAGAAATGTACAATATTTTTAGCAACTTACAAAAGCTAATGCAATTTAATCATTTATTTCTTAACACAACCATTTACTTTTTAACGTAAATCGTTAAGTTTTAATCATCAGAAGCAAGTTGTTAAACAACTTAGCCAACTAATGTGATTAAAGTATATTAGTTTTTCATCAAGTCACTTTTGCCTCTTCGAATATACAATAGGCTTCTTTCCCCCCTTTCTTAAACCAACATTATTTGCCCTGTCACAGTCCCAGTCGTCAATATTATCATTATAAAATGCACTTTTGTTTATAATTTCTATACAAAATTCACCTTCATCACAATTAATACCAAATCACGAATGCTTATATCAGGGTTGTTAACTTTTTTATATCTACCGCCCACTTTATAAGTAGAAAAATTTTCTTAGTGCCCTCAGATTTTGCAATAATTTAGCTTAACGTAAATGCAAAGTAATTTTTTGTGAGTGGAGGCATAGTAAAATTACACATACAGTTAAATTTATCATTTATCCAGTTCATTTATACTTTGCTTATATTTATAAGAGACAGAAAATTTATGTCCCGCATAGCCAGCCGGGGCAGTGGTTCCAATTAAACTGTTTGGGTTAAGTAACTTTCAATGGTAGGAAAATTAGAAGTTCGTTTCTCGAAAAAATTTCTCCTAGCCTCACGCTTTGTTAAAGATGTGATAATCCCATTATGCGCGCTATAGTCACAGTACAACACCTAGGAGAAGAGACAAAGTTTTATAAAGGTATGCAAACAGGAGAGAACTGAGCACGGGAGAACGTACTTTCATAATAGGATGGACAAAAGCCTTTACCGCCCACCCTTAAAACTTAAAACGTCCACTAGTGGGCGGTAGGGACCAGGTTGATTATTCCCGGTTTATATGCTCTTCAATACCTTCTTACTCGTTCGCTTTGAACTCGCTGGGAAATATGAAAGGTGAATGTGAATAAGAGATTATTATCAGATAAAAGACACTTTCGATAACCGAATGTAGACAGACATACGTGCTCAAGTGACTTTTAAAGCCGTTCACTCAGAATGGACATATGAGAAGTTACCTTTTAGCTCTATCAACTGAAAGTGGGCATACGAGCAGAAGCGAGTGGACATAAGAGCAGAAATTTCTCCATTTTAAAGAGGATAAGCAATCGCAAAGACATAAGGTCGCTTTAAGTATAATATTCATATTCCAGCAACCAGAAAACAAATAAGGATTTTCTTATACTCCTACGTATTTTTACATTCATGTCATATTCTGCAAATCATGAAACTGGGAGGATTTCACTTTCTTGTACTTAGGAGAATTTAAGCATCTTCGATATCTGGTCCTTACCCCCCCCTCAATCAAGTGCTTACTCCCTTCTATTTATACAGCGTGTCCATAAAAGTCCGTTGGTAGTAGGTATACTAATATTCCCAATTAAAAATAGTCATATTTGAGAATTTATTAAATTAAAATACCAATTTTGTAAAAATTCCGAAACCTAACGTGCAGTAAAGTCGCTGAATACTATTAGATCGGTCCGAATGCCTCGAAAAGACTGACTGCAGGGACGTTTTCGTGGTCTTCCCCACATGTAATGTGTATACGAGCCAGTTTCCGTTCGAAAATCCTCCACGAAGGCATTCCTTCCTTTAGGCAGCTAGCCCTCGAGGCTTAGCTGTAATCACATAAACCGTAAACTGTATAAACCGAAATATAACTTTTTATACTGTCTCTGTTGTTATATTTAATAAAAGTTTATACTCATTCTAAAAAACAAAACAGATAAGCTTTAATTCCGTACGGCAAAAGTTGACTAAAAATATTTAATTTTAACCTTTGAGATTTTGTTTTGTGAAAGTTCAAGAAACGCGCACAAACTTAAGAAACGAAATATTTGTATGCAACTGAAAATGATACCTCAGTTTATTGAAAGGTTTCTGATGTTAATATGCTAAGTGAAGATCACTGATAATTACACGGTCGTGAAATGTTTTGGTTAATGCTTAAATGAGATTTTACTCACATAAACATGTAGAATCGTGTTCCACAAAACGGGGACAGTTTTTCAGTATTAGCAAATAGTCAACTCGGAATATTGTTTGCATAATTTAAAACTGAAAAATACATCTAGCTTAATAAATGTTTTGAGTGCTAATTATATTGTGATTCTAATGTAATAAAACTTTATGAGGTTAATGTTAATATATTTTTAACATTTAAAAACTTATAAATTAAATATCTGAAAATGCTTTCCGCGTACTAAATGTAACAAAATTATAAATAAAAGAGTGTCCCACATGATTTTGTCACGATGGGAAAAAAATCAACTTTGAATCATCTAAATTTATTTTTTAACCGACCACTTAAAGAAACGGCAACGACTACGTTTTAGTATTAAAAAATCTAAATTTATCTCAGATTTAGTTTTTCACTTTTCTACATTTTAATTAATTTTTTTTTATTTTAAACTTTCTATGTTTTTGTTATTACTATTTCACATATTTTATCCAGTCACATTTATTAGCCCAAACGGCCCAAAAGGCTATTAGTCTCAAAACGGTATTTTGAGTCGTTCCACTTTCTGTGCTGATACATTTCTCAACCAGTTGCCATCATATATTACTGCCGTGTATTATATTTAAAGAAACTAAATAATGAAGAATCGGCATGAATGCATAAATGTCTCTCTCATTGTGAAAAAACAACGGTAACTAGAGCCATCAAATTTTGAATAACGTAGTCCTCCAACCTAACACGAGCACTCGGAAGCCCCGAATTTTGAATTTGTTTTATTGTCTATTTCAAATTTGTAAAACTTTAACGAATTTTTGATTAACAAACTCAACGATTTCAAAGCGAGCAATGGCAACACTGCACGGGAAAAAAAATTATCTCCAGCGGGCGAGACTGTGTATCGGAAATTCTAAAGGTATGCTGTTTTTTAAATATTTTGTGATATTGCTGTTGAATTGAATTTTATGCGGCTTAAGTGCGAAGAACATGATATTTAATAAATAAAGGCAACACACAAAACGTTAAAACAGCGCCCTTTTGGGCGTAATATAAAACCTGAAAGCTTTTACATTTTCTTTTTTCCCTTTTTTATTGTTATTATTATGATATCATAAAATACGATTTCAAAAACTGAATTCTGAAAGCATATGCAGTCAAATTACGATTTTAACGACCATTCATGGACCGATGAAAAAGGGCGTTATATCAAATGATTTTTATATCGAATGAAAGGTGTCTAATATGTGATAAGTTGGGACTTTGCCGTTATATCGAAGATCATATTATAGCAGATGGATAGATTTCATAGTAACTAACACACATTCAAAAAATCTCTGCGATATAACAAAGACCTATATCTCATTTTATGCGCAATTAAGCAGTAAAAGAATTTAGTTGGTCAATTAAATAGGAAAGACTGTAAACATATATGATAGAGTACTTACGCGCAAATAAATGTTATTCGTTTAATAATGTTATCTGACATATAGCATTTCATTTCGGTTGTTTAAAAATTTATACCAAATACGAAAGCCTGTTTTCCATAACGTATTGAAAGACTTTCCAATCTTGAGCCTCGTACTGACAGCTATTATGCTGAATAACAAATTCGTTGTTTATTCTGAAGCACTTAGTCACGCTATATCTGACAGCAAAAAGTTTTCCTTCAAGTTTCTGGATTCAGATTGAGTTAAAGTTGTTTATCGTGGCCCTGTTTACAGAAATTAAACTAAAACTACCAGCAACCGATAACCCAGATAGAGATGGAATGTATTTGGGCACTTTGTTATCTCAATGGAACGTTGTTTGGGATATCTGCTGGGCAGCCGTAAACAGACCATTCTATAGATAGCGCTACTGTAATGTTTGAGAAGGTGTTTGGGGGATGAGGAGGGAGGATTTGCTGAATTTCCTTCCCCCTCTCCTGCAGCTGTGATATTCCATCCATCTCCTGGGGTTAGGTGAGCTAATCTTTCCAAATTGGTGGATACTGCCATTTTATATTGATTACAATTCTCTGAAGCATGGGCGAAATGTGTTGCGTATTCTCTGATGTTGACAGAAGCGAAATATTGGCAAGCGTTAAAACAACTACTTCAGAACCAATTATTTATTTTATTTGCTTCTAAAGATAGCTGAGGTCAGAGTTCGCACATTGCAGCAAATCTAGTGTTTGGGAATAGAAACTGGTATTAATAATTGCTGTTTCCGATAACGATTTTCCGCAAAATATATTTCAGGACGCATATATTCGAATGGAAATAATAAATAATTTGTTTATTGCCGTAAGAATACGGATAGCAGTATAAAGAGCACTTAAGTGTTAACAAGCACAATAAATTTGAAGATTTCTATTCAGAATGAAAACAAAATCAGATCCATTGTTTGAAAACTGTATTCTAATGCGCTAGTGCCTTATAAATGAAACGTTATTATTGATGTTAATATTATTAATTATGTAAGAATTATTTTTATCTAATTATACTTTCGAAGGGTGTTAAATCGCATATAATACTCGAAAACCACATGTCATATATATATATATAAATACGGTGACATTAAGTTAATGAATTACAAGTAGTAAGCAAGATATTATTGATATAAAAGTAATTTTAAAATATACTCTCTTACAGTGTACAGTAAGGTTACAGCCGAAAATATCGCGGCAAAAACATCGCGGAGAAAACAACGCAAGGCGAAAACGTCCTGGTGCAAAACATCGTGGGAGAAAATAAAGTAAAGAAAAAGCATCGCAGTTCTAAATCGTCGTGGTACAAAATATCGTCGTAAAAAATAAAGCGGTTCAAAAACCTCGCAGTTTAAAAACATCGACCTCGAAAAAATCGTTGTAAAAAATAAAGTGCCTACAAATCATCGCATGACGATAACATCGCACACATGCGTTTTTCAGGCTTTAATAATTGCAAAAGGATATTCGCATAACGATTTGTGAGCGCAAGATGGAAAGAAAGATAATTTTTAATTTCATATTTTTTATTAACTATTAAATTAAAAAAAAAGAACAAGAAATTTAAACAACATAGGAAATAATTTTCACTATAAGAGTATCAGATTAACAAAAGGGAAGAAAATAATCTTATAATTAACTTAGCAATTTTTTATAGATAAAGTTATGCAGTTACTTATCTTCCTTTTTCTATTCTTTTTTAGATTATACTTTTCATGAAAAATTACCAGTAAAACTTTATAAAAAATAATTTATTAATGACCTTTGTTAGTTAACCATGTCAGTTTAAAATGCTATTAAGTTTCGTTCATTTTGTATGCTTAAGTTTCCATTTTACATTTTCAACAAATATTTATTAGTTAATAAAAAATATGAAAATAAAAATTATCCTTCTTTCCATTTTGCGCTCACAAATCAATACGCGAGTATCCTTTTACAATTATTAAAGCCTAAAAAACGCATGTCTGCGATGTTCTCGTCATACGATGATTTGTAGGTACTTTATTTTTTACCACGATATTTTCGACGACGATGTTTTTAAACTGCGAAGTTTTTGAACCGCTTAATTTTCAACCATGATATTTTGTACCACGCTGTTTTAGAACTGCGATATTTTCGCTTTGCTTTTTTTTCTCCGGCGATGTTTTGCTCCACGACGTTTTCGCCTTGCGTTGTTTTCTCCGCGACGTTTTCGTCCGCGATGTTTTCGGCAGACACCTACAGTAACAATGTACTGCCTTTCTTATACGGGCGAAGGCAAGTAATGTTAAGATTTAGACTAATTATCAAAAGGTGATAAAATTGAGCCATGGAAAACTCTTGTATTCATATTATATAATTCCTTCTACTATTTAGAAGGACGATAGTAAAATAAAAATTACGTTTTCCAGCAAAGTACTGCATAAATAATGAAAATCGTTCCAAACCGTGCGTGGGAATTTGTGCTAATAGGTGGGATGGTCGTGCAAAGAAAATATTGATCATGTCTGGGCATCTGCACTTTCCGATCTTACAGTATATTTTGCAACTTATAAACTATTTACTTCTCTGATTTAAAAATAAAATAAAAATTTAAGTACAGTAAGCAGAGGATGCTGAATCTGTTTGTACAGCTGTTTAGTTTGCTGAAGCAAGAAACACGGAAAATGTGCAGTGCTCTCGCTAGGATTCGAACTGCGGACTTCTCGACTGCTAGCCGGACGTGCTTCCAATTACACGGACGTGCTTCCAATTCCAATTACACAGTGCTTCCAATTCCAATGAAGGCCCGTGGCAAGCAGGGAGAAAATATTTTACAAAGTGACTTCGAGGGAATGATTGTATTTGAAATGAATGATATTAATACTAAAGTACAATTAGAAAAAAAAAAAAAAAAGGAAACAAGCTTTGTGATGCTATACAGCAGTGCAGAGGGAAAACGAAGAATATATTGGTTGTATATCGATAATAAAAATCACATAAAATACTGGTAGTCTATTTCCGTAAAATAAGCTAGTACTCAATAAGTAATAAAACAAACAAATATGACATTTTGCTTTTAAAGTAATCCCCATTTTAACTGTATTAATCTAGAATTCTGAACGTAGCTCATTTTACTATACAATTTATTCCTAGTAAATAGCTTTGTTCTTAGCAGAACAACAAGAAAAGTCAAACTTTTAAACAAATAAATGATTTTGATTAAGTAATTTGAACGAGTGAAAATTCTCTGCAACTGTAAAAAAAAAAAAAAAAAAAAAAAAAAAAAACTTTAAATCAAAGCAAATACTTTAATTAAAATAATATTTAAATCAAACTATATACAGGATGAGTTCAATACCTACAAGTTGGTTTATATAAAGTTTACTGGCCTGCCAAATAAAACACTTTTACCTAATTTTAATTTATCGAAACTAAATTCATCAGAAATGAGCGTGCTCATGAACTTTTAAGTTTACTTCGGCAGTTACTAATTAATTTCAGGCTTGTTTTGATATTCCAGTGCATTAATTTACTCAAAAACAAAAAGCATGTTTTCCCAGCGGGATTCAAATTTGCAAAACTGATGAGAAATCTGATGACCCTGATGAGACCTACGTGCTGAGTCCTTATTACCTACCGTAAAATGCATGTAAACACATGCACATGGAGCTGGTAATTTTACATTACATTCGAATATGCAAATATTATGGAAAAGAGTAAATTTTGCAACGGTCCAATGATTAAGGGATTCATTAGCAGAACAAAAGGCACATTAAGGTAATGAAGTGATGAATTGATAATGAATCCTAAGAAACTGGGCTCTGTTCTCTTATGTTACTCATGAAAATTCAGGTTTCATCTTCAGTTATCATGAATTTGAAAATTCTCATTGAAATTTAGGTTCTTAAATTTGTTATCTTTAATACTGTTGCGTGCGTACGGGTTCGTAATGGACTGAATGCACAAGTCGGTAAAAAGTTAATAAAATTTTCCTCTATACCAAGAAATAAAACAAAATGCTGAAATTTCTTCAGAGATATTCGTACAATATCTCAATATCTCACAGTAGTTATATTTTAAACTACTTAAATATTAAATAGAACACAATACAAAGCAGATAAAGCTAATCCGATCTCATCGCGAATTCGCTACAGTCAACAACAAGAACTTATAAAACACTGAATTGAGATGTTTTCCTCAGGCTTTTATAAGCTTTTTAATCATGCACGAAAACATTGTGGTATTTTCTCGATTTTTCTGGATAGCAAAAGAGTACGATTATCTATTCATTAAATGCGCGGGCTCCTGTATTTTAACTTTTCCGGCGTAGCTTTCTCTTCAAATAAGTCTCGCGCTACATTGCACGGGGATATAAAATAACTTTAATCATAATTCTACTAAAAATAGCAAATTAAATACAAATTCCGTAACAATACAAATGAAATGCTCTTGTATAGCGAATGGTATGCAGTTGTTGGTAAATGGTCAATAAAACTGTGATAGTTAAAATGTGTTATATGTTATAAAAATCATCAAAGAATTAATTTACCTTTTACTTTTTATAAACCTCAAAATAAATTTAAAGGCTAAAATGCTGATTACATGTAGAGATAGTTCGACGCTGCAGACATTTCGGAGCATGATTTTCACTTCCATTACATAGTTCCAATGCAGACTCCCTCAAGCCTGCCATAGGCAGAAAACCTGCTGTCTTATCATATTTTGGAAAGTTTCTGCTCTGAGAACTCATTAGCTTGAAAATGAGCAAAGTCCTTAGTTTTTCCAAACCGATTTAATTCGTTCTTCCGGAAAATGGTCCATGCGGTAAAAGGGATCCCTAAATAAGTTGACTGGCACATAACATAATCCTTTTAGAATTCTGTTTGGTGATTTTGAATAACCTGCCCTTTGTCTTTCAAGAAATCGTTGCAAACAGCCCATTTCTTGATCGCTGAATACAACAGAGGTAAACAAATACAAGGACTTAATTAATTTATTAGATATTACAAGAATTAATTAACTTGGTAAACAAATATAAGGAAAATAATGTAAAATTATCAAAAAGCATCAATGAAATATTGTATACCATTCCTAGAATGATTAAAATAAGCGTATCCTCAAATTATAATCAACATAAAATGTTTAACATTCTATGCCTTTATTCAAGAAGGAAAAAACATAGCAGAATGATGAAAACTGCATTCCCAGATAGAAATAAATGAAAATACTTTATATCAAGCATTCTTACTTAATTTGAGAGAAAGGTGAATGATACAGTACAAGGTCTCCAACGTGCCTGAGGTGTGTAGAAAGCGAAGTTTTTATTCTGAAAGGGCGTTTGCGAGTTTAGTAGAGAGCTCAGGTTTAGGTGGTGACCACTCCCAAACGCTCAGTAACAATTGTATATCTTAGTATATATCCGGCACCTGGATAGCAAGAAGTGCGCTGAACAGGAAATGGAGGAGTTAGGAATTAGCAAGATGATTTGTTTCTCTGAAGAGATAAAATGGGTGTTTTCCTTCAGTGCTGAAAGGTGTAGAAATATTTTTTAAAAGGAATGGACGCTCATGCTCAAAAGTACTATTAGCATAATGCTAGATGAACTGCAATTAAAAGAATATGCGACACCTGTAGTCACCCTGGTTTAAAAGAATAATATTAATTTGTTGGATATAATAAAAATGAAAAGGGAGCAGTTTAAGGCAGGGTTTCCCAAACAATGAGATGAAATTAAGGTGTAGGGATTTATATTTATTTTAAATAACCAATTTAATTTAATTTGAAGTTGCTTTCCTGTAAGCCTTCCTTTCCCATAATTGGCAATGCCAGAATATTCAAATTTGATAGCGCGCGTGAAGTAATGCAAATTCTACTTTGAGGAGAAAAGGTTTAAGGTTAGAGAGTGTGGGCGAACTCTGTGCTTTTGTAGCGTGAGCTTCTGCTTAGCATTGATTGCTGGTTAAACGTGGCGTAACAGCTATTACTTTGCTGCCAGTAGATTTTTAACGCTCTGTTAGAAAACAGGATAGTCTGAGCCCTCTAGTGTAATTCTGCTACTTGTTAATATCTTCAAATCTTTAGTTAGTTTTTTGATTTCAGTTACCGCCCAAGCAGCGGTGTAGTGTGTTAGCGTCGAGTTGACGCATTGTAAATTTTTAAAGAGTGTAAAAGGGTACTTTTAACCCTTCTTCTGTGCAGTTACCACTCTTCCAGTAAAAAAAAAAAATAATAATAAGCTGTTGAATTTAAAAGAGTTGTAGGAACGTTTACATCTGGCGTATGGATAATGTTTGGGTCAGATAGCTTTTATTGCATAATTTATGCATGGAAATATACTTTTAATTGTCGTACAGAATCTGTGCATTTCATCGACAGTATATTAACATATATAACTACATAAATGCAGGCGCTGAGTTATGGTTTTTGCTGTTGTTTTATCTGTGTTTTCTAACTCTCTAAGTTGAGTGTTGGGTATCGAAATGTCTTGAAACCAGATTTCATGAATTGTAATTCATATGCACTGAAATTGAGGAGTTAATTTCGCTCACTATAATTTCTTTGAGTCTAATCTCCTTTATTTACCAAAATAATAATCGCCAAAGTGAAGGATTAGCTGTGGATCCAGTACTTGCTGAAATTTACATGCATTATTTTGAGGTCAAATTATTTGAAAAGCTATCTTTTCGGTTCTGGATTCGCTAAGTAGATGACACATTTGCGCTTTTTGATGGCGATAAAGCAGATTTAACTAAGATTTGAACTGTTATGAATTCGATTGTTTCAGCCAACCATTTCATTTTTAAAATTGAATCTAAAGGTTCCTTTCCTTTCGTTGACATCCTAATTATTCACAATGAATTTGATTTTAGCCCCACGGTTTACCGTAATCATTTTTCGGTTTGTTTTTTTCCTCACGCTACGTTTTGCTCATCTTTTTATTTTTTTGTATGTCAAGATTTCGAAGTTTGTTCATCGGAATCTTTGCTTTTCTGGTGAACTCAATTATTTGAAATCGGTTGCCACTGACAGAGGATTTTCTCCCGTGGTCATTGATAAAAATTTAACAAAAAGTTTTTGCCCTGCCATCAAAGAAGACATTCAACTATTAGAAATAACATTATGTTATTTCATTTCACTTTAACCATTAATTACAAAATTGCAGGAATTCCACAGAAGTTCAACTTTCAAGCCATTTCCTTACCTATAAGTAAAATTCATTGCTTGATTCTTAAAAACTCCATCTCTAGCCTTAACTCTTGGAAATTCACAATATCTTGTCAGTGTAGTTTGAGATATATCGACCAAACTAAAGGAATGTTAAAATTTTGCATCGAGGAGTACTAATCTTACGTCCGAAAAGAAGAAATAAACATGCATAGCTAATGATAGTAGGAAATTTAATCACAATTTTGACTTTGGTTTTTCGAAAATTACCTACAAAGCTTCTTCAGAAGGGGAACTGAAGTTTTTCAAAAATTAAAATTTGCAAATTAAAAAAAAATAATTATTCTTCTTATTTAAATTTACCTTCTTTAGTAAATGGCACTAATCCGGTCCTTCCTAACGCTTTTTGAATTCTAATATCTTAATTCTTATCTCATTAATAAAGAGTATCAAGCACGTTAAAACCGTAATGGCTGAACGCCTGATTAACTCATCAAGGTCAACGATCAACGGTATCTTAATTCTTCAAGTTTCATTACTATTTTTCTCGATAGATGGCGCTATATTTACGTTCGCTTTGCTCTGCCCATTGTTTTCGATACTATCCCTCCTCTCATTCTGCAAACTTTTTTTTGCCTTCTGAAAAAGTAAGTTTTGTGTCCGATCGATACCGAAATCGGTTGTTTTATCTAATTTTAAGCGTAAATGTGTAATTTGTATTACAGTTAAATAATATAAAATTGATAGTTACTTACATGGGCCAAAAAAAAATTAATAAAAAATAAAAAAAAGAAGTTTTTTTGGGGGGGTGGTTGTATTCTTTATTATAGCTTAGTGTTCAGGTCATAATTATTTTTGCCGGTAAAGCATTCTGCAAGACCAAAGAATATGCTTTTTAGGTATGGAAACGATATCTACAAATAGATAAACCTGAAAAACTTATCCATATTACTGCTTTCCCCAATATTTTAATTAAATAACTAACTATTGATTACAAACGAAGACATTAAAATTTACAAACATGGGATTCCAACTATCGTATTTATAAATATGCGCTTAAAATTGAAAGAAAGTGACGATACACCTTTAATTTCTGTTTCCAAAAGGCTGTTCAAGTGGTAAAATTGCGTAACTGCGGAACATACAGGGTGATCGAAAAGTCGCTCACTTTAAATAAACGTCTTACTAGAAATTAAACTTCAGTTATAATAATTGCCATCTGTCGTCTAACGGTCATGTAGCATTGCTTTTATGTTGCTATGCAGAGAAGTCGTTTTCCGTAAAATAACTAATTTTCAGTGTTGAAAGTGTTCGAAACTTCAGCACAGTGAAATGTACTAGGATATTGTTACACAGTTTATTGCTCTGAAGTCGATGAACATGATTCATGATTTCAGCAAGACGGTGTCACTTATCATACATCAAATGGAACCCTGTAGTTCTTGTGCCGGTTTCTCGGCAACCGTGGCATTTCAAAAGGATTATGGCGTTGGTGTCCACTCGAATCGCCACTCGCAATTTTTTTTCTGTGGGGGGGTATTTTTTAAGAAAGGTTTATACAAATAATCTGTATCAATGTACAGGTGATCGACAAAGTGACTTTAAATATGGTCAAAAATAGCGTGCGCATGCTCTACTGATTTGAGGTACCATTTCGAGTATAAGCTGTAAAGATATGGTTTGATGTATTTGTAAGACAAATGGTAATAAACATTTCTAATAAGCTTTGAATATCTTGTAGTTTGCGCATTAAACTTTACTCGTTTACTAAGTCTTTTGCGACTTTTCAATTACGATTGAATTGTTGGCAGTACCAGTCGGTGCACTATCACGGTTTGCAAGAATTCCTTTGACTCTCCTACATGTAAGCTATCGTCTATATCAAAAGTAAAATCTAGAGATAAAAACACAAAACTTTATAACGCTTCTATAGTAACCCTTCCCTGTTTTCATTTTGTATTATTTATTTCGATATCTGTACTCCACTTAAATAATTATTTTACTAAGCAGTTTTTACTGCCTCTTGCATAATACATTAATATCAGTACAAAGGTCTCTACAATTATTGAATGAACCACACACAGACTATCTTTCAAGAAACAAATGTCTTCGTAGAGGATGTTCGTCCACTCGTGGAGCAAAAATCTCACCGCGGCGAGCTGTTCAATGGATTTAGCTACGCTGCCTGTAAAAGTGGCGCTACATTTACTAATACCAGGTTTTTCGCTTACATTTTTTTACTGTTTGGTAGGTTTTAAAGATTGTTTCAATTTGTTACCGTCAAGGAAAAATTACAGAAACCCTTTCAAGTTAGAACGGAATATGATGTACCAGGCAGCAAGTTCTTATGATTTTATTTCATTAACTAACTTAATTAGATGTTACATTCTTGTTCTAGCAAATAATAAAAAACAAAAAGCCCTATCAAAGTACGAAATGTTACCAACCCACACAACATAACATCTGCTCATAGATTTTTAGTCCAAAGGGGCAATTTGTCCTGAAGGACTATTAATCTCGTTTTGGAATTTTGCGTTGGAAACTATAAACGGCGAATCACTTTTCAAATTGTTGCCATAAAATATTATCGCCCTGTATTATATTTTCTATCCCTGTATTATATTATCTAAAGAAATTAAATAATGAAGAATCTGAATGAATGTATGTGTATTTCTCCCATTGTGATAAACGAACGGTACCTAGAGCCATCAAAGTTTGAATAACGCAACCTACCATAGAATATGGGCATGTGGAAGTCCTAATTTCAATTTGAAGTTTGTTTTATTATCAATTTCACATTTTGTAACACTTCAACGAATTTTTTATTAACAAACTTGACAATTTCAAAGCGAGTAGTGGCAACACTGTACGAAGAAAAAAATTTTTTTTACCCCCAGCGCGCGAGACTCTGTATCGGAAATTCTAAAGATATGCTCATTTTAAAATTATTTTGCGATATTGCTGTTGAACTGAATTTTATGGTTTGAATACGTAGAACATGATATTTAATAAATAAAAGTAACACACAAAACGTTAGAAAAACACCATTTTGGACTAATTTAAAATCTGAAACCTTTCAGATTTTTTTTCTTTTCTATTTCAGCTGATTGATTATCAACTAATATAACAACATACCTGTCGGGGCACCTTAAACAAAGTAGGTATATAATAAAAAGTATTGCTAACTCATAGAGTTCCCTCTCTTTAAGTGTAAGAAATTATATGTACGTACCAATAACTACTTCTCATTGTTAAATATTCATTCCAAGCGTTTTTGTGTCACATATCACGAAAAATTTCATGACTGCTTTTAGGCATTATGAGTTAGTTTGAAAGATTTCTGTTTCTTTTTATGTATTGCAGGTTTCTGTGTTATTTTTAAGTATTCTTTGTTTTATTATAAATTTCTACTCATTGAAGGAAATTGCCTGTTAATATAACGAATGATTAGACAATAGCTAATCTTTTTACAAAATTCCATCATAGATGTTCATTTGAAAAACTGGCATTTCCACATGCTGTTATTTTCCTAACATACGAAAAGGTGGTCTTAAAATACCTTTAAAGAAATTCCTTTCGAAATTTTTTGTTGTCTATTAAAAAGTCGCTGTAAAATACGTAGAAAAAAATAAATTATGAATTTTTTTGAATAAATTTTCCTAATTTTGCGACTAGCTTTCAATTTTTTTAACATGCTCAGTTTTTTAGCCCCTTTAGGCATATTGTGGCATTTCACTATAAACGGCGAATCATTTTTTAAATTGTTGCCAACAAATATTACCGTCCTGTATTATATTTAAATGAATGAAAATATGTATGTTTCTCACATTGTGAAAAAACGGCGGTACGTAAATCCCTCAAATTTTGAATAATGTAGTCCTCCACCTCGAATATGGGCATCTGGGAGCCCAGAACTGGAATTTGTTTGTTTTTTATCTATTTCATATTTTGTAAACAATGAATTTTTGATTAACAAACTCAACGATTTCAAAGCAAACAATGGCAACACTGTGCCGAAAAAAACATTTTTATCTACAACCCGCAAGACTGTCTGTCGGAAATTGTAAAAATATGCTGTTTTTAAATATATGGCGATATTGCTGTTGAACTGAATTTTATGTGGTTTAAAGGCGAAGAATATGATATTTAATAAATAAAGGTAGCACACAAAATGCTAAAAAAACGCTCCTTTGAGCGTAATATAAAATCTGAAAGCCTTCAGAGTTTTATTTTTTATTTTTTTGTTTAAAAATGAATTTTTGTGAAGAATAAACTGTTTCTCATTTTTTCGAAGCATTAGTAGGAGAAAATACTATAAATCGAAATTTAATAATTCCTTAAAATTGAAAGACATCTGAAGCATAATTCTATTTGTTTTGGAGGTACAGAAAAAAAAACCTTTAGAATAAAGATATTCTTGGTATTTCAAACATTCAACATCTTACATTAAAGAAGAATTTCAGATTCAACTGTTTATTAACAAAGTTTTTTTATCATACTTTATTTGCCTGAACGCGATAATTCCCGCGAATAAAAAAATAACATATATTTCATTGTTCTGTCTTCTAAAAAAAAATTTTTTTTTTCTAATTTTCATCTAGATTCACTCATCTATGAAATCCGGGTATTATCTCTAACACCTTTCTTTGATTATCGTCTTTCTAGTAAGCCATAGGAAAATATCCCCCTTCCCTGCGACAAGCGTTTCCATTCTTTCTTATTGCATTTGTAGTAAAAAAAATTATAACAAATATTATTTTTTTAAGCATTTCAAACTTGGTGATCGTTTTTGTTGCTCATGCAATTATGACTTGTCAAATACAAGCGTTTACGCGGTCACGGGAAAAGAGACGGGGGAGCAAAGTATAGAAATAATAATAAAAAAAAAGGCTTAAGAGCGTTCAACCGAAACCTGAACAGAATGAAAAGTTTAAATAAATAAATAAATAAAAGCAGAAGGAAACAAAAAGTTTAAATAAATAAATAAATAAAAGTAGAAGTAAACAACAACAACAAAAAAAAGTTTTACACAAAAATTCAAAATCATTTAGCAGTTTTTGCTTATGGCAGAGCACGCTATTAATAAAGACCTGAAAATATTTTGTTTTTGTATTAATAATATTCAAACTTTACCAACTCGAGGAACCTCTAAAACTTTAATTTTCTTTGCTGAACTCCTAAGGCTATAAGTTTTTTTGGGGGGGGGGAGGAGGGAGAACTTTTATCATTATTAGAAAAATAAATGTAAAGAAGCATTGAAAATGTATTGGTGTCTTCAGTGTTGAGTGTACGCTATGTAGAATTCCATCGCTGCGTTTACTTTGTATGGGAAATGAAAAGATATTCATTATTTTATAACAATTTTAAGCACAAAAACAAATGTATTTCATACGAATTAAGTTAATAAAAACACAGAAATAAAAACTAATTTAAAATAATTGTTTTTAAATGGTGAGGTTTGCGCATCACGTTGTATATAACAATTCTTTCGAATTTTGTTTTCGACTTGCGGAGTTGCTAGAACAGTGGTTCTCAAACTATGCTACCCTATGCACTCCTTCACCAGCTCTTAATCATTCTCCCGCATATCCTTTCCAAAATTCGAAACACGTATATAAACATTTATTTAGATATAGATTATTTTTTAATGTATTTTACAAATTAAGCGAGAAAAGTATGGAAAGTGTTGACAAATACCAAAACTTGAATGAAATAGATTTTATATCCATACGCTAAAACTAAATACTTAACAGATGAATAAATTGCTGACTGGATTCCCTCTTGAAACTACGAAATTCTTCCTTCAGAGGTGAATTCCTCTCCTCTGGTTGAGAACTTCTGTGCTGGACATTTTCCCCCGGGTTTCGATTTGGGGGGAGGGGCAATCCTCAGTGTTCTGCCTAGAAGATCTATACTTAGACAGATTTGGCTCCTGTGGTAAATCGATTGCCTTCACAGGACTAGAGCCACCGACTATTCGGTGGTCATTTCAGGCTCTACGGGGACCGTACAGGTACTGTCAAGTCTATCTTGGACTGTGTGATCGCTACCTATTTGGTATTGTGAAGGCTGTCCTCTGAAGTTTGCCTCGGTTTGTCAGAATCAGGGGGACTGATGTTGCCTTACGTAGTCTTTGGTGTTAGTCACCTTGTCTGGCGCTCATTTTATAAGGTATTTCTCTCGCCTTCTTAGCATGCCTTCGTGGTGTAATGGTCAGCACAATCGGCGCGTATTCGAGGGGTCCGAGGTTCGAGTCCCGGGGAGTGCATTGCTCATTTTTCACATCTCCTGCTTCAAAGCAACCTAATGCCTCTTTAATTTACCTGACCTTGTTCATTGTCGTCCGGGTTGATCACTCAGAACTTGCACCACGTGGATGGCCTCCAGAGGTTGAGGTGTCACTCCATGTTAAGGGCTGTTGCACAGCATAGGTCATCGAGACTCTACCTTCTAGTGAACTGTCCTAGACAGTAGCTTGAAACACAAGGTTTCATGGAACACGGCTTGAAGACCACAGTAAAATATTAGAAATTGCCGTGGATTGTAAAGCTTCGTTTACAGGAGGGCTTTTCAGTCAGACATTGTGGCTTAAGGCACGAAAGTCATTAAGTCCGTTCTCATCTCTAAAACTGGGTTTAAACCGCAGCCAGTTAGTACAGTTGCGCATCCCTAAATCTGCAGCTGATTCAGCGAAACCGTTGACAGAATGTCTATTCATCTTTACTTCTCTATGATCGTTCTTATATACCAAGTGGCATAAAGTCAAAAAGTTATACCATTCAGGGAAAATCCTTCCACCAACTTTATGTCGTTATGAAAAGCATTTGACGGCTACATTATAAATCCATTGGAAAAAACATGTACCATGAAAATCATCTTATGAGATATTGGCTACAGAAGGAAGGGAGGTGTAGGAGGAAAAAATGAAACAATAGAAGAAACTGCAAAATTCCATTCAGCCAGTCTCTTCGGACGTGTGGAACTGAAACCGAAATGAAATACAAGTACCGAGCGTGGTACCAGATATTTCGCTATTAAATCGCATATATAAAGATTAAATTTTGCTTGTGATATTATTCAGGTTGTTGTGATTTATCTCACGCGATTGACAGTAACGTCAGAATAAATACACGAAGTTTATCGTGGAAGTGCGCAGGACAGCATCTGTCGTTGGCCTAGGCCCTGGGCACTTTACAGCTGGTAGTCACAGTTTTAAAGGAGAATCCCCCCAAGCAATGTGTCAAAGAGTATTTCCCCCTCTTCCTCTACCACCAGTCTCACTCGAGAGAACTTTTGGCTCGCCGTGTGTTTTAAATGCTCCCATACCATCTTATAATCATGCACGGATTCAAGACTGGGTCCCATGTTATGGCAACCTACAACGCTAATCACTACACCTATCAGGGCGGCATATGTGCGGTAAAAGATACTATGATAAGTTTGGTTCAAATAACACAAAGCAACGCATCTGACTCATAAATTTGATCGTTTTCCTCAGTCTTTAGTGAGTTAATGGAATTTAGTGGTTTTAGCGAAAGATGTTTTCACTGATATTTAGATAATGAATTCTTATCGTATTTTAAGCATCATATAAAAAACTGTAATTCAGTGAAAATTGAATTTTGTTTCAATCTGTAACAACATGGCCTCAGGCAATGGTTTCTTTAAAAAAAATTAAATACATTTGAAAACACAGGAATAAATTTGCAATACATCAGTCTTGCGTGTCCGCGGAAAACATCGCGGCGAGAACATCGTGTACGAAAACGTCGGGGAGATAACGACGCAAGGCAAAAACGTCGTGGTAGAAAGTATTGTGGGAGAAAAGAAAGCATCGCAGTTTTAAAACATCGTAGTACAAAAAATATCGTGGCCGAAAAAATATTCCTTTTTCTTCATGTGCGATATTATCGTCATGCGATGATTTACAGGTGCTTTGTTTTTTACCACGATATTTTCATCGAGGATGATTTTAAACTGCGAAGGTTTTGAAAGATTTATTTTCGACCACGATATTTTGTACCTCGATTGTTTAGAACTGCGATGTTGTCTCTATGCTTTCTTTTCTGCTACCATGTTTTTTACTACGATGTTTTCACCTTGCGTTGTTTTCGGCTTTAACATAGTCCTGAGAAACAAGTACAACGAATTTATGAAAAAGGATAACTGCATTAAGCTTAGCTGCTTCTTCCTATTTTTGTGCTTATTTTAAGTGTATTTATTAGTCCAAAGAAGCAATTTGCCCTGAAGGACTATTAAATTCGTTTTGGCATTTTGCGTTGAAAACTATAAACAGCGAATCACTTTTCAAATTGTTATCAGCAAATATTAGAGCCCTGTATTATGTTTAAAGACATTAAATAATGAAGAATCTGCATGAATGTATGTATATTTCTCGCATTGTGATAAAACAACGGTACCTAGAGCCATCAAAAATTTGAATAACGTAATCTTCCATAGAATACGGGCATGCGGAAGCCCTAATTTGAATTTTAAATTTGTTTTATTATCAATTTCATATTTTGTAACACTTCAACGAATTTTCGATTAACAAACTCGGCGATTTCAAAGCGAGAAATGGCAACACTGTACGGGAAATTTTTCTTTTTTTTTCCAGCGAATGAAACTATCTGTATCGGAAATTCTAAAGATATGCCCATTTTAAAATTATTTTGCAATATTGCCGTTGACCTGAATTTTATGGTTTGAATACGTAGAACATGATACTTAATAAATAGAGGTGACACACAAAACCTTAAAAGAACGTCCCCTCGGACCTAATTTAAAATCTGAAACCTTTCAGTTTTTTTTTCAATTTTTAGTTGTGCTTATATTATTATTATTATTATAAAGAATAATAACTAAGACACATGGAGCGTGTAATTACATTTTTTTATTCTGTGCACACTTTTTAAATCCGTTTTACAGTATTATAAACAATAAAAATTTAGATGCATCGGAGAGCGCAAACATATAAGCATTTTCCAATTAATTGATTAATCAGACAACTTTAAAATGTCATCCGAATATTTTAAATAAAGAAATAAATAATAAATTTTCTTTTAATTCTTATTAAAGTTAAATTCTTAAGTTATATTACATTATTTACTTTAATTCTCACCTAATGTATTAGCATTCTTTGAACGCTAAGCGAAACATTATTATTTATTCTAACTTTTTATGATTCTCAAAGTTCATTTGCCTTTCCTAAATAAATTGACTGATAAAGCGAATAAAAAGTTTCCCATCGTTCGCTTTAACGTGAATAATTTTTTTTTTTCTATTGTTCGCTTTTTTTCCCGATTAAAATATTTCGTTCAAGATTTCTTGATTAAGTGTAAAAACAAAAAGCGGGTCTTTGCAAGATATCAATGGAAGGGAAAAATCATAAAGATTACCTGTTTCCGAAAACAATATTCTAGTCATAGAAGAATAAGCATTCTTATCCTACTCATTATCTAGCAGATTCAAGGCAAAAAACTAAAATACTTTCATTTTTCCTCCTCTCCTTCTTGCTCTAAAAACGCAATGAAATAATGGTAAATTCTAAAAAATGAATGTGCCGAAACAAATTATTTCAGAAACGTGAGAAGCATATAAAACAATCGCATATAGCAGCAACAGCTTGTCTCTTACATATTTTCAATCAACTTAGAGACATTAGGTTATTTCGAAGTAGAAGGCACGAAAAATGAGCAACGCCTTCGCCGCGAATCGAACTACGGACCTCTCAGTTATGCCTCGAGCGTGCTGACCACTACACGATAAAGGCATGCGAAGAAGGCGGGAGAAATACCTTATATACTCCCCCTTTTAAAGGGCGGCTGGATTTTTGGAGACGCAATCGCCAAATCTCGGTGGTGGAGAATCATCATCCACCACCTTTTTAGTTCGCCACCTGTAGAGTCATTAGGTTATTTTGAAGCAGAAGACATGAAAAATGAGCAATGCCTTCGCCAGGAATCGAACCACGGCCCTCTTGGTTACGGGTCGAGCGGGCTGACTACTAGACCACGAAGGCATGCGAAGAAGGCGGGAGAAATACCTTACAAACCTAAATCGCAGAGTTTTCTGATGAATGGAAAAAAGACAAGGAAAGTAATCTAGTAAATGTTACTTCAAAGCAATAAATATAAGTTCCCAGTGCAGTTCGTAACTTATCAATATATCTCATACAGTCTGTGCGGTTAAAACTGGGTAAGCATGAGACATAATAAGTAACAATCCGATTAATTAGGTAATAATAAATCCAGGTAAGCATCATTCCGATTAGTTATGTGGACCGATACTGACATAGGTAATTTATGTAACGGATAGAACACACAATTGTAGCCGCTATGCAGCTGTAAAGTTGTTTAACACTGGTAATTCGGTGCAGGGTTCGAATTTCGGCGAAAGGGCTGGCTGTATGGGCGTTTTCGTGGTGCCCAGCATGTGTAACATGTATATGAGCCAGTTTTCCCTTAGAAAGTTCTCCACAAAGCAAGGCAGATAGCTCTCGAGTGCTTTGCCATAATTAAATAAACTAAACCAAACCACTTTGATAAGTTTAGGCTATCCCTTCCCAGAATACAACAGAACTACAAACATAAAATTCTTGCCCCCCCCCAAGAAAAAATCTTAAAGGGTTCAGATTTTAACGATCCCAAAAAAGGATTTGTTAAGGCTTTTCTATTATTTTCCTGAGATCACAGTCTAGCAGTCTGCTACGCACTAACTCGTACTATTTTTTTTTTTTTTTTTTTGTGATTTTAGCTTTATTATTAAGCATCATTTTGTTCGCACTTACGCTACATACAATTCAACAGCAAAATCACAAAATTTTTAAAAGCACCATAGCAGCACGTGTGTAGAATTCCCGGAAAAAAATTAAGTATTGCTATACATTTTTCTATTTTTTCAATTCATCATATCAATATTAAGTTTTATTAGTAAAATGGCTTACAAAACTTTATGTTTGTTTTTTTATAATTTACTTTTTTGGGGTTAACTTTATTTATTAAATCTAAAGTTCTTCGCACATACGCCACATAAAATTCAATTCAGCAGTAAAATCACAAAATATTAAGAATAGCATACCTTTAGAGTTCCCGATAGTGTTAGAAATTGTCATACATATTTTTATATTTGCCATATTAATTTTTTAAAACAGCAGCGCAAATTAATTATCATAAAAAAGGAAAAGTATGCAGTGATTTTAATGACTTTAATGTTCCAGATTAAATTCGAAAATAGCTTACATTTTACTGAATGGCTCACGGCCACACACTGCTTTTCACTTCGACGGTTTGTACATTGCCGAGTTTGTTAGTTAAAAGTGAAAGTAAGTAATTTACAGTTTTCTGAATGACATTCTAGCTCTCTGGAGATGTAAATGTTTTATTTCGAGCAGTACAGCCACTGCTAGCTTTCAAATCGTTGAGTTTGTTCATAAAAAATTCATTAACGTTTAAGAAAATATGAAATAGAAAGTGAAAAAACAAATTCGAAATTCAAAATTCGGACTTTTAGGGCACATTTTCGGGTGGAGGACTACGTTATTCAAAATTTCACTGCTGTAGGTATCGTCGTTTTTTTACAATGCAAAGACTATATATACATACTTGCAGATTCTTCATTATTTAATTTCTTTAAAAATAATGCAGGGAGACAATATTTCGTGGCAACAATTTGAAAAGTGTTACAGCCATTTATAGTGATTCGACGCGATTCCTATTTCGAGATTAATACCCCTTTTCGAGATTTTTTTTAAATGCCTTTAAAATAGTTACAGATGTTTTCAAGTTTAGAATTAAATATTTTAGGTTCATTTTCACAAGTTGAAATCAGTGTTCTACAAAATCTACCGGTCACATTTATACATTATTGTTTAGTAAAACTGTACATAAATTTTTAACATTTTTAGCAACAGAACACTCGTAAATTTTATTTTCAACTCAGTTCTACGCGTATACCTAATTGTCAGACAAAAAAATGATGATACACAAAACGAAATGTAATCTATATGTATGAAGAAGAACATATGTGTGCTTGTTTGCTTGCTAATAACTTAGTGACTACTATACTTTTCTAACTCACAAAACTTCCTACAATTCTTTTCTGGGTCTTGAAAAAGGTCGACGTCCAACCCCCCCTGAAAAAAAGTAAGCTAAAATCAGAGATATTATTTAAAAACTCTGAAAAAAGATAATTTTCGCCCTCATTTTTTGAATCGCAATAGTCTTGCAAGCAGGAGATGAAAATCTGCCTTTATTTCGAAAGTTGTTGCCGCTGATCGCTTTCAAATCCTAGAGTATGTTATTAAAAAATTTCTAAGTTCTACGATGAAATAAAAATAGCATTGCCAAACATTAAATACATTATTCCCGATTCCAAAAATTCGTGGGAAGCTATTTTGACTATTCCCATCTTCGCACGACTTTAATCAGCCGAAATATTAGTTAAAAATTCTGAAAGCGCTCATTTTCGCACTCATTGTTCCGAGTGGCAACAGTCTCGCGCGTTGAAGATAAAAGTGCTTTATTTCGAAAAGTGTTGCTACTGCTCGCTTTCAAATCGTACAGTTTTTTAATCCAAAATTTGTAAAATTTACAAAATCTATACATATCAAGAAGAAGGTGTATTTGTGTGTTTGTTCGCGTTATTGATTTCTGATCAATTATGATTAATATTTTGCCACATTTAATCGACTAAAATTAAATATAGGGGAAATATTGGATGGAACTTGAGCTTTTACGACCATTTGATTAGAAAGACGAAAATCATTCAAAACTGCGTGGCATTGTTGCTGATATAATGAGAGAGAATTAACTTATTTTTCTACGGAAGTTTTTTATGTGGGTTCTATTTGGCATCAGACTGAAAAATTTATGACTATGAATCGTATTTTTTGCATCGTTATTAGAGAAGGATTACAGCAGTATCATTCTCTCTGTTGTTAGATGCATTATTCTCAATCGAACTTAACTGGTATCAGGTACTTCCCCTAGTTTTTTTTATAAAACAAAAAGGAAGTTTTACAGGTTAAGCATGTAAATCAAGATTTAAATACTATGCACATTTATAAATACAGATAGATTGCAACCAATCGTAGTTATGCTTTAGAAATGAAATGGATAATTTCGATCTTCCTACTGTGAAGAACTGAACATTGAATGCCTAAGTAGGAACACAGAGGAGT
>KK122116.1:51914-65920 GCA_000611955.2 Stegodyphus mimosarum | reverse complement strand
TTTTTTTTTTTTTTTTTTTTCTTTTAAAGTGGACGTCGACCTTTCCCAGAACCCTGAAAAGAATTGTAGAAAGTTTGGTGACGATAGCTATAGTAGTGACTGAGTCAGTCGCGAACAAACAAACACACATACATTCTTCTTTATATATAATTTTTTAGAAAGTAGTAAAAGAACGTAGAGACCTATTTGGTCAAGAATTTTGCTCATTGAGCTGCAAAATTATAATTAAAGATAAGCAAAAGGAGTAAATTTCTAAAAGCAATCGTCTAAAAGTAAATTTGATACCTTAGTTCCAGAGTTAAAAAACTTGAACAAAAACATAACTAAAAAATAAAAGCAGCTGTAAAAAATTAAAAACTAAAATGTAGGTATTGAAAAACTCAACATTTAAAAATTTTTAAAACACGTAAAAAATTAAAAACAAGATTAAAAACACCAGAATAAATAACAATGAATGCCAGTAAATGGCAATTTAGCCTAACTCGAGGTTAATCACGGACTTGTCAAGGGAAAAGCGAGAAAAATTCGAGCACAGCTAAACTCCATTACGCGTTTCGTCAAACGACAATAATTGAGACAGAAGCGATAAAACATTAATAGAAAAATAAAGGAAACTACATAATACAGTTGATCTCCATTCTTATCGTTTCTTTTCCCGACGCGCCTGCCATAAAATTAAAATAAAAACATGACTGAAAAAACTTTACGAAAACTAGGTAAGGCTAATGTACAAATAAACAAAAGTAGCCAATTAGGCATGAGTCAAAAATTACATAATTTTAAGGGAGATCCTAATGAGCTAGAAAAATTAAACTTAACATTAAAAATTAAACAAAACAAGAAATAAAAAATAAAAATAAAACACACGTGTCTTGCTAAGACCAACTGCATTAAAAGGGAAAGAAAATGAACAAACCTGGATCCATAGTAGCAGCTAAATTAAAAGCGTCAAAAAACTGAAAGAGGCTGCCAGAATAAGAATTCTAAAATAGGAAGCAACCAGAAAAGAAATTGAAAATCACCAATAAGGTGTAACTTAGAAGTTGGGGGAGGTAAATGTCTTCTTTATATATATATATATAAAGAATATAGAAAATAATAAAAATATTATACATAAATAATATAGAAACAAACATTTACGCTTTTTATACTTTAGCATATGTTATGCGTGCGGTTTCCTCTCGAACTTGCATAAATATTCCTTTTTCACAACTACCCAGAGCGTCGAAACCCTTTAAAAACGTCTCTACTTCATTTTTAAGTTTGCATTTTTTCGTTGCCGAAAATAAACGTATAGGACCAGTATTGAAGGGAATAAAATCCATAAACATCTTTCTTGACATCTTGCTTACTTCTTATGGAAACAATTAAGACTTTTGGGATCTAAATGGTATTTATTGAAATGTAGTCTTCGAAATGTGTTGCATCTCGAAAACGAACTTCCCAAAAGTTGAATTTTGACGCTCATTAAATTTCACAAGTCGAGTGCCTCTTTTCAGGGTCTATTAGAATGCAGTTGATTTGCTGGCTGTTTAATTAAAACGCTGTATGCCATATGCCAGGCAGAGGACATTTAATGTTACTCTAGCGATAACCCAGTCAGGGATGGGCTTTAGGTCATTAAATGTAAACTGTTGCTTTCAGGGCCACGCGCTGTAGTACTAACGGCAATAATTCACATTTAATTTTGGTATAATTAATTTTGGTATTAAATATTGGTAACTTATTTCTGCGGAAATAATGTCCATAAAGAAAATTACCAATATTTATACTGGTAATTTTCTTGTCGTGCATAAATATTGGTTCTGTAGGCATACAAAACATATTGTTACGTACCTGCCAGTATGGCTTGTGGTGATATGAGCTTATGGTGCTTGGTTCCGTAGGAGCTTGTGGTGATATGATCAACGTGCTGTATTTGCTGAAAGGAAAAAGAGAAGTGAAAATATCATATAGACAAGAATATAAAACAACGTTCTTTTTCCTCTTTCAGATATCCTTCTGAAAATCATATTCGTGACTTAACATTTGAGCTGGAAATTGAAGTTATTTAATTACTTCTTCCTTGCAGTTTATGTGAAAAAAATTTGTGTATATGATTTATTATATAAATTATGTCATGATCAGATATGAACTTTCAAGGATATCATCTATCCCTTTGCATATACAGGAAAAGGAAAACTCGTATCTAAAAAACCAATGTACCTAAAATATTTCACATTTTATATACGTTGTACAGAACATAATTAGTAATGAACGTTGGTTATTAGATATGTAAATAGAACGCATCTAAAATATTTCATATTTTATATAAAATATTATATTTTACATAAATTTATATAAAATATTATACTTTATATAAATTTATATAAAATATTTCATATTTTAGATACGTTCTATTTATAGATTTTAAGAAAATTAATTTTCTTCTATGATGCTCATTATCAGTCCAAAGGGGCTTTAGTCCCCGAAGGACTATTGTTTTCGTTTTGCGATTTTGCGTTGGAAACATTAAAAGTTTGAATCACTTTTCAAACTGTTGCCACAAAATATTGCAGCCCTGTATTATATTTAAAGAAATTAAATAATGAAGAATCTGCATAAATGTATGTATATTTCTAAATGTGATTCTGTATTATATTTAAAGAAATTAAATAATGAAGAATCTGCATAAATGTATGTATATTTCTCTAAATGTGATAAAACAACGGTACCTAGAGCCATCCAGTTTTGAATAACGTACGTTTCTATCCGAATATGCGCATCTGGAAGCCCAAATTCGGAATTTGTTTTATTATCTATTTCATGCTTTGTAAAACTTTAGCGAATTTTTGATGAACAAACTCATACGATTTAAAAGTGACCAATGGCAACACTCTACGAAAAAAAAAACTTTTTTATCTCCAGCGCGCGGAAATGTGCATGGGAAATTCTAAAGATATGCTCATTTTAAAATTATTTTGCGATATTGCTGTTGAACTGAATTTTATGATTTAAGTGCGAAGAACATTAAATTTAATAAATAAAGGTAACGCACAAAACGTTAAAAAAAAGCCCCTTTGAACGTAATTTAAAATCTGGAAGCTTTGAGATTTATTTATTTTTTATTAGTTGATGATTAATTTAAAAGTTAAATACCATTTTTGATGGGCATAAAACGAAACTGCGGTAAGTGATTGGATAAAATCTTGCTCATTAATTGATTAATTAATGTTAATTTATTATTATAAATATTTAATTAACACTACGCTGCATAAAATTAAAAAATTCGACATTATAAAGAGTTTTTTACATTATTTAATGCTTAATATGATTTTTATTCATAAAATAAGCAAATAAATTTTCACAATTTTTTAGTATTACATGATCTTATGCATAAAATATAAACTCTACTATCTCACAAATACAAACTCTACTCTCTGGGATGTTTCAGTTACATTACGAAATACTGTCAAAACATGATTAAAAAATCCATTTTTACCATTTTTCTTGCTCCGTCCTTTCTCAAAATGGACAGTAAATGTCCGAGATATATAAATATGTATTTCTCATGTTAAGCTATTGGTGATCAACAATAAAATTTGTTACAGGAGAAAGATTGATATGCAGGTATTGATATGCAGGTATTGATATTGATATGCAGGTTTCAAACCTAAGGTTCGTTTGTCTGCGTCTTGTTACACTGAGAGAAAGTATATTTCTGGTACACAAACTAGCAAATTGTATTTGCTAATTTTTATAATTTTGTTTAAATTGCAAAGCGTTTTCTTATCAGTTTACTTTTATTTCTCGCTTATTTGTGGGCAACTATTATCATTTAACTTTTGCTTAGTATTTTAAAGATAATTATTTTATTTGCTATTATTGTTCACGTAATTTGCTATTTATTTTTAAGAAAAACAACTACTCCCCCATACACACACAGTTGCATTTTACAATTATTTTCAGATAATATACGATTCATATACAATTATCTTCTTTTTACTTCTTTATACAAAGTAAAAAGGAAGTACTGTAATCACGAAAAATTTCGGGTACCCTATTTCAACGAAAATGTCCATTTTGACCGTTATCGAATGCAATTTAACAATGTTTTTGCATAACATCTGTAAAGACAGAATAAAGGACTCTTGATCCCGCCAAAAATTATAAAACAAATTTAAAATGGATTCTGAAGATTTCAGTAGATTTTCCTGGCGTCTGTACGTACATACGTACGTATCTATGTATGTATGTATCTCGCATAACTCAAAAACGAAGAACGTTGAAATTTTGTATATATGACTGATATAAAGTGTACATGTGCACCTTCTATTTTTGTTGCAATCGGCGGCACCAAAAGTATACGAATATATATATATTTATAACCATTCTGTTACTCGGCTCAGTGAGCTCAGTTTCTTTATTCTTATATGTTTGTAAATTGTGCATTTTTTTTTGGCTGAAAAATGAATGAATTATATTGTTTTTATCTTCCTGTTAAGGTTTTTATGCTTTTAGTTAACCTGTATGCTAATGTTGTAGAATCATCAACAAATTAAAAGTTGTTTAAGTAGTGCTAAGCCTAATTTTTTTTTTTTTGGCTAAAGCGGCCATATTTGTTTACATTTGAAACTTAGCAGAATACTGGATTTGTTGCCAATCTAGAGAAACTAAGCTTCGCATTAACAAATATAACACCTTCTACGAATTATACTATTACGAATTAAATCATGCTTAATCCTTTCTGGAATTTATTCGAGAAAATAAGTGTTTAAGATTTACTTCGCAATTCTTAATATAGATATTTTGAGTTTTTATGTATTTTTGGCTTGTCGCGAAGTGAGAACCGAGTTAATTGAATGAAGAAAACTGAATCGTCTGTGAAAAACGCTTTTTTTGTTTGTTTAATTTCTTTTATACATCTTTTTAGATTTATTATAGTATTTGAATAGACCATGTGTAAGGTTTTAGTTAAACTAACAAGTTTTATTTTAATTTTCCGTTTTCTATCTGTTCTCATTTCAACTTCCCGTTAGAATAAGCGCGCGTTTCAGCTTTATGCTAATTTGAAGTGGAGCCAAGTTATATTTAAACGAAAGGTAGAAACCTTTCAGTGTGAGAGAGCTTTTAGTCTCAGACCACTGTTACTCTATTCAACGTTCGCCTAACCAGCTAGTATTTAAATTCTAAGCCGTAGCGCTGTTACGTGATTACTTATTGAAGTAATTCTAAGTGCGTCAGTATTAGTTAAATCTTGCTACGCACCATTTAGTTTAGAAGCCAACCTCGCGTTATAGCTCTGTGAGCAACGACTATTTAATTACCGTTTAGCTTTAAGTTAATTTGATTGTTCATTTTTAGACATAAGTGCGGTCTTTATTTTCTGTATCCCTCCCGAGTTGGGAAGTGGCTGTACATAATTGTGGTTTAATAAAAGAGGATTTTAAATCCCTCTGAAGTGTAGTTCTACCACTTATTCACAGTATTCTACCACAGAACATAGCTGCGTTCAGCTCCCTGTTCAAGATCAGGACTTTAAGCTGTCACGAAGATGTTTTCCAAGAATATGCACCGAACACTCAGTCCTGACACATGTGGCAACGATTAGATAATTCTTCAGATGCTATGCATAATTTTTGTGCATTCTGAGTTGTAAAATGAATGAGATGTAACACTGTTAAGTGAAGCTAATGCTAGAGTGTCGATATGGTAAACAAATATAGTGAATTTTTAAAGAGTGCATTTGTTCTATTGTGGCTTACGGGCTATCGACGAAGTAGATTTATTTCAATCCAATAAGTTTAAATGAAATGCAAAATGCGTATTTTAATATTCCGTAAAAAGAATTCATGTGCTGAACACATCAGATTTTTTTTACGAAAATTTTCACTGAAATTCTGATACAACAACCATGGATCATAGATGCAGAAAACATCCAAGTTAATTCGCTTCGTGTGTGGCTCTTTCGCAGTTAAATTACAACGACGTACAGTTAAAAGAAGTTTGAAAACCATTTACTTAATGCATTTTGAATGCTCTTCCAATGATCAGGCTAAAGATTGAGTTCATTAGGTGATCGAGATAATGTGATTTGAGAAAAGAAATAGCTGAAGAACTCTATAAAGGATACTGGAATTAATCCATGTTAGGGGATTGTTGCTAGATGCTGTGTAATGATGTTCTGAAACAGGTTTATGATAAAAATCTTGCACGAGATATTTCTTAATTGACATAATAATGATAGCCATACTGTGCGGTGTAGTAAATGAGCTATACGCATAGAAACAAGAAAGTTAAGAAAGTGCAATTAAGTTCTTCCTAACATTCGAGCTGCATTAAGTCATGGATGCATCGTATGTCAAAGATTACCAGCATCACAAAAGCTGTTCTCTATGGAGAAAAATGAACTGTACTTCTGAATCCAAAACCAAAAACACAGTTTAAGAAAGTTAAGTTTAAAATCAGAAAGTGTTTCTTCATGCCTATCTATTTTCCTTATTTGTAGCTACAAGAAATAAGTAAAAAAACAGATCAATTTGCGTAGGGCGCATCCAGTAAGAATCCCAGTTATAATCAGTTCTCATTTCCAGAAGGTTTCTCTAATCTTCAAATAGAAATTATAAAAGGCTGCGTGATAGAAAACGGTATGGTAGCTCATACATAAAGAGGTCCCGAGTTTCAGCAGATTTTGCGTTACGAATTATGGCAATGTTCTCTTATTTTAATGACAATGTATTCCGACACCCGTAAAAGATAGTTACCGTATTACGGTTTTACCCGTAAAAGATAGTCATCCGATATCGTCAACAGTAATGAACGTTAATTATAACGCGGCATTCCCGTGATTTAATATAAACATAAGGTGAAGTTTAGTTGATAAATTTTTTCAGTAAGGTAATTTCTTTTAGTTCCAACATTACATGATGTAATGATTACTAATACTGTAAGTAACACTATGTATTTACAGAGAATGTTTACACAAGAACGATTTCGGGGACGTTTAATTAATGTTTAAAATATAAAGAGCACTTTTTTTTCTAGACTATAAGTCAGCCAAGTAATTTCTATCATAGTAGGGCTTTTTGTAAAATTTCCAAGGTCCTTGATTTCCACTGCTGTTCTACTACGTTTCAGAGTCCATCAATTGTGATGCTCTGAAACGTAGAGAAAGAGCAATTGAAGAGTATGCTCTCTGAAAAAGGTTTTTTCAAGACACCAAAGCCACGATAGTCCATAGGTGAAACATCAGGAGATTTTGCAGGAATAGGTTCAAAAGGTATGTGAGCAATACTTGTGTCAGTCTTCATTTTCTGAAGGAATACAGAGGTACTTTTCAAAGTATGACTTGATGCTTCGTCTCGATGAAGTTTCACTTACTGAAAGTCATTGGGATAAAGAAATGAAATTGTTTCTGTAGATATCGGACGTAAAATTTTCTTTTGATAATATGTTGAGCTGAGCTGATTTTAACATTTTCCACTCTTCTTATTTTTAATTACGCATTGTAATAGAATCATGCGACAATCATAAACCGCTTACTGAAACTCTCTAACTCTCTTTGCATTCACGAGATCATGTTTTTTATGGCTTCGTTTTCTATAACAAATAGACCATTTTTTGTTCAAGTTGTAGAGACATTAGGATATTTTGGAATCAGGTGAGATGAAAAATGAGCAACGCCTTCGCCGGGAATCGGACCGCGGACCTCTCGATTACGCGTCGAGCATGCAGACCACTACACCACGAAGGCATGCGAAGACGGGAGAAATACCTTACAAAGTCATTTAGGTAAATCCTTGCATCGTAAAAGGTCGCAATGTATTTCCACTTATCTCCAGCTAAGTAATTTTCGTACAAGATTCTACAAATTGTTCTGCATTGAGTTACATGCCTCGGCAAAAGCTGGTGACTTTTTAGTTTTTTTATTTTGAAAATTTTGGTTTATTATTTTATTTATTGTTGCTACAGATGTATTTAAAAGTTTTGCAACTGACTTCTGTATTGGCGGATTTTCTCTTCTTACCAACAATTTAACTTTTTTAGAAACGGTAAGTTCCTTTTTCTGACATTCGTTTGGAGTCTTCTTTCTATGTGGAAATAATGATTTTTGGTTTTTCCCTTTCCAGTTAATAACATTGCATATTTTTCACATAGAAATTAGAATACCATGCATCTGACAACATTTTTGAATTATGGAAAGAATATTTCTCTTTAGGAAGCGTTAAACTATATCCTTCAGTCCACAGCTTACGATTTCAGTTCATTCGCGACATTCTGAATGACGAACAAATTTAAAAGGGGCAGACGATATACCTTATTTCAAATAATAAGCTGTTACCAGATATTTTTATTTAAAAATATTTGCTTTTTGTATTAAATTTTTGATCGAATTCGTTCCGAAAATGTGTAAATCTCTGTATACTGAAATCATGGAATTCTTTTGTGCTAAAATAATCCTGAAAGGCATACAAAATAAATGAAAAATACATGTACTGTATTTAATAGTATCATACATATGTTCAAATGATAGCAAAACAAGAATTACGCTTTCTTTAAAAAAAATTTCATAAATATTAGCACATCCGTTTAAATCGTGCGTCATATTCGTATTTATGTTTGAGGCTTCTGCTGCATGACCGAATTAGATACGTTTAGGCTGTTGTATAGTACCAAGTTATGATCGATTCTCCCTTGATACACATTTCTTAACTTTATGAATCGTTTAACTTTCAAATTCATTTTCGATCGAGGTAAATATTAAGTGAATGCATAGATACTTAAATAATGGTAAAACGAACATAATTGTAAACTTATTTATGCACTCTACATAACATCTTTTAGAATTTTTGTTTTAAAATCTTGAAATAATACACCATCTATTGTATATTAGCATACTTACTTTGCTTTCTAAAATTCTGTCAACTCATAGGACTTAACTTTACACACATAGAGCAAGCCCCGTATAACAATAAAGCAGTTTTATACGCACTACGAAAAAGAAAGAAAATGGGACAGTCCTATAGTTCCGTTCCATTGAGACGATTGACGAAATTCAAATTGCTTTTTTCATATCTCGAAAGTTCGACACAGGCTATATATTAGATTTATATATAGCATTAATTTAACATTGGTATTTTGATGCAAAGTCGGGCTTTTCTGAAATAACATACCAAGTTTGTTTTTCATTATTTCGATTCTACGACTTAAATTATGCCTAGATACTAAATTTTGTAATTTTTGGTGAGAAACTAATGCAGATATTTAAAAATTTATCTTGGCTCCTTTTTTTCAGTTTGCGCCAAGAATAGTTTTCTTGGCGAACTTCTTAATTTATAGAAACCCATTTTACTTTACTTTTTTTCATTGTACACGAGCGGAAAAAAGTCACTGTTCATACTTTCAAATAATTTTAACAAATTGGCGTTATTATCACTTATAACAAATATGTCAAATTTTAAAACGCGCAGATATGTAAATTCGCGTATATCTTAGGAAGTTTTGAATAAAAAACTAATTTTTTTTCAGGTATGCTTAGAAACACATCTACTTTTCCAAGATGATGGTAAAAATTTTATAGTTTGTAACTCAAATTTTTTTTCGGGAAATTTATAAAAATTATTTAAAAATACCAATTTTAAAAGTAAATCATGAAAAAGGGGCAAATCTTATTTGGAATGAACGTAAACTTCGAATTCTGGTAGAAGGGATCAAATAAGTTTAATAAAATAAGAGATATTAATAAATACATATCAAATTGAATTAACATTGGGGAGCTAAAATTTTGAGAGCTCATTTTTTAAAAATTACTCTTGCAACTTTTACAAAACTTTCCAGTTTGGCACAGTTTCAGTCGTAGAATCGAAATATGGAAAAAACTTGGCATGTCATTCCAGAAAAAGTCCGACTTTATGTCAAATACTTATATTAGAACAATGCTATATATAAATCTAATACATACCCAAAGTCGCGTTTTCGAGGCATGAAAAATGCAAGTTGAATTTCGTCAATCGACCCAGTAGAACGGGAGACATAGAACTGTCCCCCCCTTTTTTTTCGCAGTGTACACTGACTACCAATAAGTATTTGGACACCTATGCAAATGACGATATCTGCGGTCCTAAGGGGCGTCACGGACCCCGCCGGTATATATCGTGTAGGAAACAGCATCGGCTTTAGTCGCATGCAAGATGCCTCGCAGTTCGGAGCTCTGTGATTTCGAGAGGCCGATCCTTAAGGGACATAGCTAGCGATCTGAAGTACCCAAAATCGACAGTGGCCTATGTGATTAAGACGTGGAAGGTGAGCGGGGATTGTCGGAATGTGCCCCGAGTCAGCAGACCAAAGAAACCGGGAGATAGAGACCGACAAGAGCTCTCCAGAGAAATTAGGAAGAACCGCACCCAACCGATGGTCCTCATCTGCGAGGAGTTTCAACAGGCATCTGGGAGTATTGTTTCAATGAATACCATTCGTAAGGAAGCACATCTGCTTGGTTTTTATGGTCGTGCTGCTGCCCATAAGCCTTTGATCACAAAGTCCAACCGCGCTGCTCTGTTAATAGGGTGCAGAGCACATCGAAATTGGACCGTAGATCAGTGGAAACGGGTTCTTTGGAGTGACGAATCAAGGTTCATCCTTTACCGTTCAGATGGTAGGGTCTGGGTCTGGCGTCTACCTGGAGAACGTCTCCTTCAAGAATGCATTGTGCCAACAGTCAAGTTCGGCGGAGGTGGAATTATGGTCTTGGGGTATTTCTCCTGGTATGGGCTGGGACCCTTGGTCCCCATTCATGGTAAGCTCAACTCCGATGCCTACTGCACTATTTTGGATGACAATGTGCTTCCTACGTTGTGGCAGGTTTACGGGTTGGACCCCTGTTACTTTCAGGACGACAATGCCAGTTGTCATGTTTCGACGTTAACCAAGGCTTGGTACGGTGCCAATGTAGTTCATCGAATGGACTGGTCTGCCCAGAGTCCAGACCTGAACCCTATCGAGAACCTCTGGGACGAGTTGCATCGTCGAATTCAGGGGTGCACTACCCGTGCAAAATCGGTGAGAAAACTTCTATCTCTTCTCCAAGTCGAGTGGAAGAAAATAACACTAGCTGTCATACAAAGACTTGTGGAAAGTATGCCCTGGAGGGTCCACGCTGTAATTACCTCTCGTGGAGGCTCTACCAACTATTGATTTTGAATAAAGTTAGTTTTTCTTTTCTATCACAGGCGTCCAAATACTTATTGGTAGTCAGTGTATGTACTATATTTTAGACATTATTCATATATCGGATTATCGTATATTCCGTTTTCTGCGAGACAGTTTTCGCCTTTCCGTGCAATGTTCCAGTAGATGAATTAGGTTATGTAATTCCTCCCGGTGTTAAGAACATGAATTTTTTTGAACTACCAGTAATTAAACCCAAATTGCGTTTTCAAATTCATGAATTTAATGAACTAAACTAGCAACTTGAATTTTGTTAGTTTTGGTTCGATATAGAGAATAAATATCAGAGTAGAAATAGTGTTAGCAATCAGTAACCGTGAGCTCTAGAAATATTTTTTATGAAAATGGAATATCTGAAGAGAAAAACTGTTAGTGAAGGGATTTATAGATTCTATTCGACTACTGTTAGATAGACAACACAATTCCACCATCTACAGAACTTAAAGTAGATCAAGCTGTAAAATATCTATATCATCAGTCTGTTTCCGTGATAACTAACGTTTGGACAACGGGGAGATGGGAATTATTAAATAACAACACTCTGAAGGTTGTAATAACTGCAAAATGCAATACTCTTGAATCCCATGAAGGGTAATATTGTTAAACCAAGGTCTTAATAAAGCGAAGAGTTCTTGAAATACTCCCAAAAGACTGGCATCAGTAAAGACTTTCAAAAAATAATATCTGCTGATTACATGAAAGTTTTTATCGCAACTTGTTATGAAATATTAATGAATCAATGCAGTAGGTTAATTGTTTAATATAGTATAATTCTTAATTAAATTTCATCTTCTTCTTTTTTATTTTGTTAGTCCAAAGGGGCAATTTGCTCTGAAAGACTATTAATTTCCTTTTGGCATTTTGCGTCGACTCACTAAAAGCTTTGTTTCACTTTTCAAATAGTTGCCCCCAAAATTATCGCCCTTCATTACATTTAAAGGAATTAAATAATGAAAAATCTGCATAATGTATGTACGTTTCTCACATTGTGATAAAACAACGGTACCTAGAGGCATCAAATTTTGAATATTGAACTTTTTCGACCGAATATGGGCATCTGTAAGCCCAAATTTGAAATTTGGAATTTGCTTTATTATCGATTTCATGTTTTGTAAAACTTTCTTGAATTTTTGATTAACAAATTCAAGGATTTCAAAGCGAACAATGGCAACGATGTACTGAAAAAAGCACTTTTATCACCAGAGCGTGAGACTGTATAGGAAATTTTACAGATATGCTCTTTTTAAAATTATTTTGCGATATCGTTGTTGAGCTGAAGTGTATAGTTTAAGTGCGAAGAACATGATATTTGATAAATAAAGGTAACACACAAAATGTTTAAAAAAAAGCCCCTTGGGATGTAATTTAAAATCTGAAACCTTTCAGATTTTTTTATTTATTATTTTTTTTCCTTAAGAAAGTTATTCTATTCTGGATTGACATTGGGAAACAGATTACTCTAGGTTATTATTTAGTTTCCACTTGCATGAGATTATAACATAAATTCTGTCTTTCCATCAAGATTCGAGTTCAACGGGCATTCTTCGAAGAGATATGATATTGTCTTAGAGCATTTTCTTTGGTATTCTTCGACAGGTTTATGAGAGCTCTTACTAAGGTTTAGTCACGAATTTCTGTTTCAACGTCCTACACTTGTCGAACTGCGATCCCCCCTCCATTAATACCTGAGACAGGTACATTCATTTCCTGAAACATTGACAACTTCTTGCGTGAAATTCCACGGGGGCGAAGAAAAGTTGTCAATGGCGTGACAATCAGAGTGAAAGTGACGTCAGGACACCGTGGGCGACGGTCATAGTTGACATCTGAAAAGAGATCTCATTAAATTTACGGTGATTCCGTGGGTGCTGTTAGTGAGAGACAATGCCTTAACAAGGTCTTTGTAACAAGAGTCTTGAACTTCAAAGATAAAAATCACAGAGAAAACGTCGGCCGTCTCTTTTTGCTGCTCTGGGAAAAAATGAGATAACGGTGAACGTTCAAACACAGTCCAGTGGCTATGAACTTGCCTTCGTAGTGTATTTTTTTTTGTTGCTCTTTCAATAGGTCCAAAGAAATGCATCTGAAAAATATCTAGATACGAAAGGAGTTCAAATGACTTATTTAAATAGATTCCATATTATTTGTGTGTACGTGTGTGTGTGCGTGTACACATATATGTGCGGGAAAGTTTATATTCAACTGTATGGCACTTTCCCTTCTTTGTTCAAATTTATTTTTCCTTTTCGACTAGAATACAAATACAACTTTTTCATAAAAATGTAATGAGAATAGTTATTGTTAATTAAGTCCTGTGTATTGAACAGAATGTTGAAGGCATCATTCATTCGTCGTTAGCATTTAGAATTATAACGTGCCGCCCAAACGGGACTCTGACTGCCGTAAAGAAGGGCGCCCGGGTTCGAATCCTGGAGAAGGCAGGGATGTTTGTAAATGTATAGTGTCTGTGTGACATGGGGCACTCTAAATCTGTTATAAGATATTTCTCCCGCCTTCTTACCATGCCTTCGTGGTGTAGTAGTCAGCACGCTCAGCGCGTATTCGAGAAGTCCGTGGTTCGAAGCCCGGCGAGGGCATTGCTAATTTTTTATCTCTTCCGCTTCTAAATAACCTAATGTCTCTACAGTGGCGCCCGAACTAGAAAAGGTAATGGATGATGATTCTCCACCACCTGGATTTGGCGACTGGGTCCCCAAACCAAAATAGCCCTTTAAAAGGGGAGTGTGTAAGGTATTTCTTCCGCCTTCTTAGCATGCCTTCGTCGTGTAATGGGCAGCACA
>KK122116.1:19558-48656 GCA_000611955.2 Stegodyphus mimosarum | reverse complement strand
AAATTTCAAATTCAAAATTAGGGCTTCCAGATGCCCATATTCGCAGTAGGATTACGTCATTAAAAATTCGATGGCTCTAGGTTTTATCACAATGCGAGAAACATGCATACATTTATGCAGATTTTTCATTTTTTAAAATTTAATGCAGAGCGATAACATTTAGTGGCAACAATTTGAAAAGTGAAACGGGCATTCAGAGTGAATCGACGCAAAATCGCAAAACGAAAGTAATAGTCCTTCGGGACTAAATCCCTTTGGACTAAAAAAAGAAACAGTTTTTCACAGACGATTCAGTATTTATCATTCAATTAATTCAGTTCTTACTTCGCGACAAGACAAAAATACATAAAAACTCAAGATAGCTATATTAAAAATTCCTAAACACTAATTTCCTTTAATCCTAAACACTTATTTCCTCGAATAACTTCCGGAGTGGATTAAGCATGATTTATTTCGCAATAATAAAAGAAGGCGTTGCGAAATTTAGTTTCTCTAGATTGGCAACAAATCCACTATTCTCTAAGTTTCAAATGTAAACAAATATGGCAGCCATGAGAAAAATGATTAGGCTTAGCCGCACTTAAACAACTTTTAAAATCTTGCATGCAGATTTTCTAAAGGCATAAAAATCTTAACTGGGAGATAAGAACAACATAATTCAATCATTTTTAAAATAAAAAATGCACAATTACCAACATATAAGAACAAAAAAAAAAAAAAAAAAAAAAAAAAAAAAAAAAAAAAAAAAAAAAATACTGAGCTCACTGAGCCGAGTAACAGAGTGGATATATATACATATATACTTTTAGTACAGCCGATTGCAACCAAAATAGGAGGTGCACATTTACATGTTATAGCAGTCCTATATACAAAATTTCAACGTTCTGAGGCTACTCGTTTTTGAGTTATCCGAAATACATACATACGTACGTAGGCATAGACGCCGCGAAAAGAATCTCTTCAGAATCCATTTTAAATTAATTTTATAATTTTTTGAAAATTTTCCGCGATTACATTTTTTTTTACTTCATTCAAGGAAGTAAAAAAGGGAAGGACCACTAAATTTTCCTCCTTTCTGAATCTTTTGCCGAAAACCGCAGTAAAATCCAATACTTTTTAACAAAATTACAGTCCGATGAAATAGGTCAATTCTAAAAGAATCACCCTGTATAAATCAGAATTCCATAAAACCTTGAATTTTAAAGGCCCTTTAAATGCATTAAAATTGAAGAAGCGAAATACTAAATATTAATTTTTGAATTTTTGCGTAGTTTTGATGAAATGTTTTACGTACACGACTAGTAAGGAAAGCAAAAGTAAATTATTAATATAAATAATGAAAAGTAGATGTTTCCTTGCAAAATGTTCACAAAAACTGAAGACTTTAAATTAACGAACATTGCAACTACAGCTCACGAAAGTCAATATATAGCTCCTGGCGTCATCTGAAACCAACTAGAAGATATTCCACGTAATTAAGCTACTGTATAATCTCAGAGCTCTTAATTCCTCTTCTCAAAGCACATCATAAAGGAATTATGTGTACTAGGCTGGCTATCTCTGCATCCTATGTTTACATTTTAGGTGGAACTGTAAAGAAAACAACTGTTAGTTATTTTGCGAATTCTTCTTTGATAACTGACAAGCACAATAGGCGTGGATCGTTGAGTTATCCCAAGAGAAATCCGCGATGAGATGTCGGACACTCTTAATTACAATGAGGTAAAATATTTTATGGCCTATAAAAAATTATGCCTCAAGCTGTCTATACCTTTTTCCTAAAAGCACGACTTCTATAGCACGACCCTACTTGTAGTCAATGATAAGATGTAACAAGAACTTGTTCATAAGCATAACATTTATCCACTTTCTTTGAGTGTAGTACGGATGTATTTGGTTTACTATAAACAAAATTGTTAAACTATATATATATAGATAGATAATATTGATAATGTAACGTATGATCATCTGAAGCGTGCTAAAAAGGGCTGCTAATAGAATTACCATTTTGGTATATGAATTTAACATATGACTGATCATTTGAAGTAATTTCAGTTACATTTAAGAGTTAAAAATACACACATAAAGCAGAAAATATGTTTTAAAATACTTTTAAAATTTCTACTCTTTATTAATTTTCTATTATTTCTCTTTCTTACTTTTTAGCCCAAAGGGCGTTAGCCCAGAAGGGCTATTAATTTCGTTTTGGCATTTTGCGTCGTTTCACTTTCTGCGTTGATTCACTTTTTAAACTGTTGTCACCAGATATTACAGCCATGTATTATGTTTAAAGACATTGAATAATGAAGAATCTGTATAAATGTATGTATGTTTCTCGCATTGTAATAAAACAACGGTACCTAGAGCCATCAAATTCTGAATAACGTAGTCTTCCACCTGAATATGGGCACCTGAAAGCCGTGATTTGGAATTTTTTTTATTATCTATTTCATATTTTGTCACAGATTAAAGGATTTTTGATTAACAAATTCAACGATTTCAAAGCGAGGAATGGCAACACTGTACGAAATAAAAAAAACATTTTTATCTCCAGCACGCGAGACTGTGTATCGGAAATTCTAAAGATATGCTCATTTTAAAATTATTTTGCCATATTGCTGTTGAATTGAATTTTACCGTTTAACAGCGAAGAACACAATATTTAATAAATAAAGGTAATACACAAAACGTTAAATAAAACGACCTTTAGGCGAAATGTAAAATCTGAACTCTTTTAGATTTTCTTTTCTTTTTATCTTTTTTTTTAAGTAACTGCTTCATTTTTTCAAGTGTGTTATTAATCCTATAAATCCTACACACATTTAAACCAAATATAATTTTTTATTACATTAATTAAACCAATTGTATTAAAGGAAGTTCATATATCATGCAAAGGGTTCCACCCCATGAGAAATTTACTCTCTAAAATCGAAACATGTTTTTAAGAATTTTTAATTATAATTCAACAAGTAAATTACATACGTACAACGATCCTTTTTTGGGATACCATATTCCTATCTTTCAAACGATCATTTTCTGCTATATTATGGCGAAAATTAGTGTGCTTGTTTTGAAGAAATTGTTCAACGAGGTCTAGAAATTCATCGAATTGATGAGTTGCCATGCGAAAGTAATTGAAAGAATTTTCGATACCGTTCAAGGGCACTTCTTAAATTATTTGTATCTCCTTGCTGCAGTCATGGCTCACAGATTAATATAAACCACTATTTCATGCTTCTGATACGTAAAGCAAGAAGTAAAATAAGTTTTAATCTAGTAGAAATTAGATCCATTTTAATTAAATAATATAACCTTAAAACATAAAAAAAAACTTTTCTGGTCAGGTTACGAGATGAAGGGCAATCTAATATGCGCATATGACAACTTTTAGATCAAAAGTTTCGATACTGATGCACACGAAACCCCGCGTTTTTTCCCCCGCGTTTCCGCTTTCCGCGCCATCGGATCAGTGTGAACTTACCTTTACTCTTTAAAAGCCCGTTTTCTCTACATTCATCTGTAGAGAAAATGGACTTAGATTTCTTCCTGCCTAGCTTGTCTACGTAGGTAATGAGCGTGTTAGGTAATTTGAAGGGGGCATTTCTCGATCAAGATATCAAGGACATTTCAATTCCAACATGGCGTCAAATTATTTTTGGCTTTTGAAAAGAAAAATTGATGCTTTACTTAAATGCTAAAATAAAAGCTTAAAATGTTTTTCAAGTTTAAAAAAATGATATATTTCTTAAATCATATTTTATTTTGACAAGAAACAGAAAAAAAGTAATACATAGCATACATTTTATAAAAAAATTAATAATTTCACAAATTTCAATAAAGTGGATTCCATAAAGAAAAGTACGATAATGTTAGATAAATCATGCTATGATACATTTGAAATCAACAGCAGCAATTTATTATAGAATATGCTTCATTAAAAGCGTACAATATTATTTTATTGATTTGCTTTCCAGTGTGATTTAATTTCTTCAAAAATCAGCTTTGTTATGTTATATCGACAATATAGAGCAGCTTTAAAACAATTCTGTATCAAAGCGTGCAGAATTAAAGCAAAAAACAATACCTTATGCCAAGCTTCATACTTAGATTCATGTCCCCAGATGAGATACCGTTTTCTTAGGATTCTTATATTCGAGAACTAATATGTTTCTGGAAAAGTTAAAGTTTTCCTCACTTATTTTTCAAGTAATAGAAATACAATAACTCTTGGAGCTGGAAGTCCAGATTTGAAATTCAGAATATAATAAATACACGTATTAGCATTGAAGGTGATAACTAGAATGAATACGTTAAGAATGCTTGAAAAACGATGTAGTTTTCAGTAAAAGGAGCAGTAATATTTCTAACACACTTTTGATAAAAAGACGACAGAAACTCGCGAAGAAATTATAAGCAAATAGTTTTGGTACAGGTGAATTTCACTGTAGATTAACCTGTACAAAATATATTATTTTGTTTAAAAATTACACTAAATTATTGATAATTACACTAAATTATTAATAATTACACTTTTGAAATTTCACTAAATTGGTATAATTTCAAACACACATATTTGAAATTACACTAATTTCAAAACAAGATATTTACATGCAAAGCTATTTCTCTCTTTATAAATTTAGTATTTCAATGAATGCTTAACATAACTGAATTTATGTGAACTAAATCTATGTATAGAATAAATTTAATTAATTTTCTCAGGAGAAATTTATTTTCAATTATAAAGGAATTGAGTGTACTGAAGTATTTTTTTTTTGTTGTTGTTCAAGAGTTCTGGAGCGTATATAAGAGAAAAATTTTATTTTCTAAATTTATATAATCATTTTCAGGAACTAGTATAACTTTAGGAGAAATTTGCTGGTAATCAGGGAAAGAAAAATGTGTTACGTATTTTACACAAGCATAAATGCAGCTAATCTTTATTAAAAGAGCACGTGCAAAAGTAATCAGCGTTCCACTTTAGGTTTTGAATTATCTTTATAGTATGAATATGTTCATGGAAGGTAAAATGTAGCTTTAAACAGTTCCTACATCTCCTCATTTAAATATTCTCTGAAAAAGTAAAAGTGATTTTAGAAAACAGTCAGTCATCTTTCTCTAGTCACAGGAAGAGTACTTTTCCATTGTGAAAGAAAACAGTATTTTTCTAAGAAATTAGAATAAACGTTGTGGCCTACTTATGCTTCAACTAAACCGACGCATGAAAGCGAATTTGAAAACATTCTCCATCTCACTTGTGGTAAAAGTACGTATTCCATTGTAACAGAATAACAAAATAAAGCATTTTAGGAAGAAAGCAGTGAACTACTTTCTTCCTAAAATGTTTATTTTAGTTTTAGCTTATTTTAGTTTTAGCACCATCCATGGAAAAGCAAATGAAAGGTAGAAAAAATGCTGAAAAACAAAAACTCAACTTTTTAAATAACTATCCATCATTGTAGAAGTTAACATAAATCGCCGCGATCTTAGTTTGTAAACAGAGGACGAAAATAGATTCTTTCAATGAAATTAAGTGAATTTCCATTAATATCAGAACTGGTTTCACGGACGTTAACCTCCGTTGTCGTATCTTTGGAATAAAATTGGAAATCGTGAAAAATAGATAAAAGACGGCAAGGTTTCTTTCTTGTATGCTAAGTTTTGAATATTTCTATGACAATTCTGTTTTTGTGAAGATAATTTGAATCTAATTCCGTATCATAAATCATTGACAGCGTAAAGGACATATACTCTGCTTTCATATCAACATTCATTGACCGCTCAAGAGGCTTAATGGGGGGAAAAACAAACAAATAACTGGCAATAAAGGGAATACCTAATAAGATACAATACTTCAGCAAAAACTGATGTATTTGCTTTCAAAGCATATGTAAAATGTATGCTAAATAATTGAGCGATTTTATTACGTCAAAGAATAAGAAAGGCTTAGCTCGTTAAGAAGTTTCTTCATCAAGAATTTCTAAGGAAAACTTTCTAAGTATTTCATAGGTAGGCGCTGCTATCGATTCGGTTAGGCTTTGTAATCTTGGATGAGGTGTGGATTTTATGACTGTCGTATTTAGGCTGAATAGGTTATGAAATCCGTCGATTTGATATATCTTTTATAATGTTGGTGGCAGTGAAAAAGAAATACAAGACTCACAGATAGCAACCCTTCAGTATTTTGATCTAGAACGGAATGGTGTTGGGCAAATATAGTCACCTATGATGACCAAGATTTATGACCAACGAAAGGGAAACCCATTTCTCCCATTCCCGGCTCTTCGAAAACTTTCTGATTTGGATATGAGATACGAAAACACATGATACATAACAAAAAATTAAAATGGCAACTGAGCCCTTGACGAAATTGGGAGAATTCAGTGCTTTTTTCCATTCAGCTTCTACAAGGAACAAGATGAAACTCCTTTAAATGCATTGAATCTAATACCAAGAACATCACAAAATAGACCACTTGCAGGATAGCCAGTTCAAGAAACTATCCTGAATAAACAACAGCCCTGCAATGTCTCAGAATTAGACAAAAGTATAATATTATGCGCAATCACATGCTTCTGGATAACGCACAATACCATATCATTTAAAGCAATACACAAAGGCGATTTGCAGCCACCAACGATTTTGCACAGCACATGCGACGTAATAGGGAAGATATAGTTCTCTTGAAAAGCTAATAACCTTAAGCAAGAACAGTACCAAGTTTTTATCCTATAAGCAAAATCTACATCTCTGCCAAACAGCTAGTAGTCGTGGTTTACGAAAGGCCACTGCCCCACTTTTGTTAAAGTATATATGATTACTGACAGAGTAGGAATTGTTTTACGTTACGAATAGATTAGGAATTGCTGATAGAGTGCAGATAAATCCATTTGATTCTCAAATGACATATTTTACTAAAATACTTCCAGAAAATAACTTCATAAAGCAAACTGACAGAAAGTATACAATCAAAATTTCAATTCTACCAATCCAGTCTTCGTAGCCCTGAAGAAGAACCAACGTGAAATCCCCTTTCTGGAGTATCCGAAACTCCTGACAGTCATAAACGATGCATAAAATTTCTAAGTTTCTAAAAGGAAAATGTTAACTGGGCACAGTGTTAACTGGACTTGCAGAAGCGAGCGCAGTATTAACTGGACCTAATACTCACAATTAACATTTCATCCTATACATTGATCTATCAAATTCGTAATACAGAACCCATACGCGGTTATCGCATTGCTACTTTTAACACACAATATACTGTAACCATATTTTTCATTCTTTCGTCTAGTGTCATAACAAGTCCACATTATCAAATACTAATACAAGGTTGAATACAACGGTCATGCAATGTTCAAAGTACACTTTGAAGTGTAGCTTAGATGTCAAGATTCTTGACGAAACTTACTACATACTGACATACTCATAACAACCTACGGACTTCCCCATTTGCATCTGCAGAACTGACAACATAAGCACAACAGAATTCATTCATCATCATAAACCGTGCACATGGCTAGTAGGTGAGAATGATGAACAGATTCAAATAAGAAGAGTCAATATGAGAGCACGTCCTGTTAACCAATATTAAACCAATATATCCTATTAACAAATATTGTCCTCTTAACCATTATTGAAACGTTTATCCAACAGAATAGCACCTGTGCTCTCAGATATAAGGCTCTGGTTTAGAATTTCTCCAACAGGTCCTCATGTCTTTAAACCGTTCATATGGCTTTTTAAACGGATTTGGATTTAGCTATAAAGTTCAAATATTTTGAGGTGAATTAACATGGTGTGTAAGTTCAGTAAAAACACTATGAAGTGTGGAGTGGTGTGAATTAGTGGTGTGATTTGGTTTTAGCTATAAAGTTCAAATATTTTGAGGTAAATTAACATGGTGTGTAAGTTCAGTAAAAACACTATGAAGTGTGGAGTGGTGAAAAACACTATGTGGTGTGAATTAGTTGTTGACAGCTGTGTGACAAATTTTTTATATTCCTTGAGACAATTTAATCGACGAAGTGCTTTTTGTGCATTGCCTTTACAAAACAGTTACTAGCATGAGTGCGGAAACGCATCCACGACTCAGAATTATATACACTGCTGGCCACCTAAATTGCAACACCAAGAAAGACAAGAGATATCACAACAAAATTTATTTAATAGATAACATGCTGACCAAGTATCAAATGATTAAATTTATAGACTTCTGTGAAATGTGGTTCCTTCCAGAATCAGTATCCAGACTAGCCGCAATTGTTGGAGATCACCGCTGCCACACGCCTCGGCATGGATTCAAAGAGACTTTGGATGTCTTCTTGGGGTACAGCAGACCAAGCAGCTTCCACACGTTGCCAAAGTTGATCTGGTGTGGGAGCTTGGGATGTAATCTGGGTCAATCATTCAACAATCATGGACCACATGTTTTCTATCGGCGAAAGATCCGGAGAGCGAGCCGGCCACTGCCGGCCACTGAAGCAATTCAATCTGGCGATTGACGAAGAATGCGTGCCACGTGTGGTCGCGCATTATCCTGTTGAAATATGACTGAAGAAGAGGTGACTGAGAAAGCCCTGAAGGTAAGGAAGGACAACTGGTTCCAACACCTCGGAGATGTAGCGCTGGCTGTTTAAAGTACCGGCAATGCGTACTAGAAGAGTGCGAGAGTGATATCCAATACCGCCCCATATCATAATACCTGGTGCAGGACCAGTGTGGCGGTGCATAACGCAGCTGTTCAGCATCCTCTCTCCACTTTATCTCCAGACTCGAATCTGACCATCGTGGTGTTGCAGACAGAAGCGTGACTCGTCAGTAAAGACAATTTCATTCCATTCTGCCGCCCACATCCTTCTTTCATTGCATCATTGACGGCGGAGACATCTGTGGTTCTGCGTTAAGGGTAGACGAAGCAATGGAGGTTTTGCGGACAGACAACTCTGCTGTAAACGGCGTCGAATGGTACGCGCAGGTACTGGATGGTGCGCTACAGACTGAATGTGCTGGGCAATGATTCGTGATGTTACTGAACGATCCGTCACTGCCATGCGCACAATGTTCCTGTCATCACGTGAAGTGGTGCACTGAGGTTAATGCAATCGAACACGTCGGTCCGTCGTACCCTCCGGCATCCAACGGTCACATATCCGCATTACAGTTCTTTGATTCCGTCCAACACGACTACCGATTTCCCTGAAAGATAATCCACACTCTCGGGAGGCCACTATCCTTCCTCTGTCGAACTCGGATACTTGATCAAACGATGATCACTGTTTAATACGAGGCATAATAGAACGCTTTTTTGAAAAAAAAAACACAAGAAAAACACAATTACCGAACTCGAAATCATAAAAAATTCCAAGCCTTAAATAGCGCTTTGAAGTGGCGCCACAGGCGCGCCTGATGTGCGTCTGCGCTGAAATTCTAATTATTTGCATATCTCACCTCCGCTAATGCATGTTGTAAATTTCATGTTATTTGCATGCTTCCTTCAGGGTGTTGCATTTACGGTGGCCAGCAGTATACTTGCCAAATAAGATAGATATATGTGCAATAGCACCTGAATAAGAAGATCGAGTAAAGGCCACACGTGGAAGTATGATTTTTAATAGTCTGAAACAGAACTGCAAATACGCTCACAGTTTTCCCCGTATATGAAATTCCCTTTTATGAGGCCATTCTCGTTTAACTAGTTTAGTTTCATAGCATCTAGAGGACACGTTTTTAGGAAATTTTACTGTACTAAAAATTTTCATTTTGAATATTTTATGCTCTTAGATCAAAAGACTTTCAAATTAAATTCCACTGGCCTATTTCTTGCCATCTTATTGCTGGGCTATCAGTGTATGCAAATAATTAGTACGATGCGAATAATTAGTACTGACGTGACCGAAATAATGTTTCAGTAAATTTCATGCAGTTTTCAGTTGATGACGTCTATAAGATAATACGTTAGTTAAATAACTGGTAACATAACTTATTAAGCACATGTTAATGTGCACTAAACTCTACAAACATTTTTCTGATTACTGAATGTTAGATTGCAGAAAATGATTGAAACTACGATAAGTTATGGGCGGCGTGTTAAGGAGGCTAGCTTCTTCTACAATGAATTCGTTTTATCAGATCTAAGAGAATAAAAAAATATGAAATGACTGAATCAATTTGCCATAAATTTTGTTCAAAATATGTAAATTGTTCTCTTTTGATGTTCATGGATCTTTTTAATTTTCTTTTTTGAAGTAATTATCTCCAGTTAAGTTTGGTGAGTTTTCTCCCTCAAGTCTGAGACTCTTTGAGTATTAACCCGCTGTATACGGGAAGCTTCTTATCAGAAATTCTATTTAAGTCTTTATGACGGGCCTTTTGTTGTAAAACTTTAACTTCAATAAACAAAGATTAAAGGAAGGGTTTCTGTAAAACAAATTAATAATTAGGAGAATAGTAAAATCTTAATCAAAGGTGTTTTTGAATTCCTCCAGTTAAACATTTTGCTATCTGGCATTATTGCTGGGCAATTCTAAAAGTTTTAGTACGATACCAATAAGGTTTGAGCTTTCTTCGGTTGACACTACAAATATATGGCTGACCAAAGTGGATTTTGCTTATGTTATTTTAAGGGTGGTGTTGAAATTGAGTACCACCAATTTCGTATTAAAAATGAATGTACTGTTTATATTTCTTAGCTTCTCTGCATTAATTTTGCAATTAAGTGGATACTTAGCCAGGATGGACGTGGTTCCAGCTACTTAATCTGCACGGATTCACTGTCTTCCCTCGAGTTCCTTAAAAATACAAATACCTCATCATGTAATGATATTATTGTTAATATACAGCAGTCTCTCGGAGATCTGCAGAAGAAGGGTATTTCAGTGTTTTTACATTTGCCCGTGGTCACTCGGGTAATTATGGAAATGAGAGAGCTGATTGGCTTGTTAAGAATGCAACTAAAATTATATTAATGCTGATGTAAATATCCCAAAATCGTACTTTAAAAAGGCATTCAAAGCTAAAATGATTGAACAATAAAATTGTGATTATATATCTTCTGACAAGGGAGCTGTTGAGCTATTAAAAAATATTCTTCCCAACTATTTCTGAAAGACTGAAAAGTAAGGACTTATTGCTCAATTTTTAACGTTACGCAATTTTTGTCTGGACATGGTTTATCTCGAAAGTTTATTTCGAATGGTTTAAGCTGACGTCTTCCAATTTGAGTTATTGCAATCTTGGTGTTCAAGAAAGTGTTTTCCACCAGCTTTTTGATTGTCCATTGCTTGACAATACAAGAAATCTATTACACCTTCGGCCGACCGAGCTTTTGATGATTTTGTTGACTTTTATTTTAAACATTGTAAATGATTTCTTTATATATATATGTATATATATATATTTGTTTGTGTTTTTTTGTGTTTGATTTCATTGTATTATCGAAAGCTGATGTTATTAATAAGGATTTTTCTTTTTTTTTTTACTTACGATTTATAAGCCTTTGTGGCCACTTTGTGCCACTCGTGCCACTTTGTGGTGCACGAGGATTTCTCTTTTTTTAAATAAAAAAAATGTATGGCTGATAATATTCAGAAATGAGAAAATAAAGCTAAACTTGTGAGCTTCCAGTTGTTGTTTAACAAATCGGCAGTAATCCTCGATTAGTAAAAATAGATCTTAAAACTTATCATATTCAAAAGTGTCATTAACCACAGAATGCATTTCTGTGGCATTGTACATTCAGGGATTCAAAGGTTGAATTGCTAAAATATACATGGAAAGCATTCATTCATTCAACGTATACAACCATAATAAGACACAGCATCCTTAATTACTCGAAGCGTCAAGCGTGGCGAAATGAAAAGAATCATTTTCATGAAACTTTCACGTGATGTTTCGCATGCCCGATCCCCCACGGTGACGTCACGTCCGGCTCAAAGAAAATTGGTCTCGCGTGACCATTTTTGTTTGTCACCATTTACGAGGGGGTCTTTGACAGAGGGCCTTATTAAATGGACGTGAGCGTTTGATGCTATAATATTGTAGAAGGGAAATAAATAATTGACAGAGACGCTGCATCGATCGCTGTTACTCCGTCCTCTATGAGCAGCTTTCAGGAAAATGGGCGGAATGGGAAGAATTGCTAATTCACCCTCTTTTACTGGATGAGATATCTGAAGAAGGAAATGTGATCAGACATGTCTATCTTCATTCCCATATAACATAAACCAGCTATCATCAAATTAAGCCTCTTTGATATATCGCCTTTTCTCTAGAATAAGCCAGAATCTAATACAATGTGACATCCATTGCATTCTCTCCTTGAATCGATTGCTGCAAATAAACATGGTTGTCCAATATCTGTAGACCAGTTCTTTAAAACACACCTTTGCCGTTGTGACCGTTATTATCTGATATCTTAGATAACAAAACGAAGAAGTAATCAGCAAATATAGCGTAAATCCCAGTATGTGTCTCCCATAGTCTAAAATCCAGTACCGTCTTTTCATTCCAGAAGACGGTCTTCATTCATTTTAATGACTCCATAACTAATGTGTTGTAATTGGCAATAGCTTTGATAATGAGATTAGCGTTTATTCAGTTCTAAAACTAAATTTTAATTAAAATTATGAATGGTGATAAATAATACTTAAAGACAATTTTTTCGGTTTCGTAAACAAATATTTCGAATATAACACGCTCAAGATAGTGTTGAAAATTTTATACAAAAAGGGGTTCTATATAGAGAAGTAGTACGTGCAAAGCCGTCAACCAGCGCTTTACGTAAATTTATAAGCAATTGGGAAGCCAAATGTTGATGTACATGGCAGAAACAAAAAGAAAGAAGGGGGGAAGGACAGTTCTATATCTCCCGTTCTACTGGGCTGATGGTCGGAATTCAAGTTTCGTTTTCCATGCTTCGAAACCATTTTCCGTTTCAACTTCCGTTTTCCATGCTTAGGACATGTATTACATTTATACATAGCGTTGTTCTAATATAGGTATTTTGAAACAAAATCGGACTTTTTCTGAAATGATATGCCAGTTTTTTCCATATTTCGATTCTATGGCTCAAATTATGCCAAACTGCTAAGTTTTGTAAAAATTGCTGGAGTAGTTTTTAAAAAATTAGCTCATAAAATTTTAGCTCTTCAATGTTAATTGAATTTGACATATATTTATTAATATCTCTTTTTTTCTTAAATTTACTGGATTCCTTCTTCCAGAATTCAAAATTTAGGCTTAATACAAATATAATTCGCACATCTTTTGTAATTCATTTTCAAAATTTGTATTTTTTAATATTTTTAATATATTTTTCGAAAGAAATTTTGAATTACAATCTATAAAATGTTTAGCACGAACTTAAAGTAGATGTATTTCTAAATACATCTGCAAAACATTAGGGCTTTTTATTCAAAATTTTCGAAGATATACGTGAATTTATATCTTGGCACGTTTTGAAATTTGGCATATTTGTTGAAAACGATAATAATATGTAATGTGGTTTACGCACTTTGTTAAAATTATTTGAAAGTAGGAACGATGTGACTTTTATTTTCCGGTCACGCGCAATGTAAAAAGGTAGGAACGATGAGACTTTTTTCCCTCTCCTGCACAGTGGAAGGGATAGGAAAATAGGTTAAGAAGTTCGCCAAGTGAATTATTCTTGGCGAGAACTGAAAAAAATTCGCCAAGTTGAATTTTTGAATTTCTCCTTAAATTTCGCACCAAATTGTATAAAATTTAATATTTAGGCATAATCTGAGTTGCAGAATCGAAATGGAAAACAATTGGTATGTTAGTTTAGAAAAAGACCCATTTTGTGTCAAAATTCCTATGTTAGAACAATGCTATATATAAATCTAATATATATCCTAAGTCGCGCTTTCGAGACATGAAAAACGCAATGAAGAATGATTACCATGATGATGGTTAGTAAATGAATGGTCGTAAATTATGTGCAACTTATTCCTTGAAATTGAAAGGTATGATTAAATGATTAATCACAAAAATCGATATATAATTGATATATAGTTTAAATAAAATTTAAATTTTGGTATGGGAAATGTAGAATCTTTATGATCTGAATACTTCCTCTTCACTTGCGCTTTGAATTAAAATCCATAGCAACCCTAATTTTAAGCTTACTATTTAAGACCGCCTGTTTCTTTAAGTGGAAAGCATAACTGATGTCATTTGCTTACGTCACCTTAATATGCTCAATGAAGTGGAGAAGAAAAAGAAATAGGACAAACCATTCAAAGAAGAGTATATTGAATTAGTTAATGCTGTCATTTTAGACAGCCATTTATGATTCTTCTGCCGGAACAGTTTTACTCGTTCTGCATTTGCTTAATTGACGGCCTCTCTGTCTCACTTAAAAGTGCATTATGGTAGTTTGCCTGCCTCGATTCTTAAAATAAAAGTCAAGCTTCTTAGAAAAATTTTGAAAACTCGCAAGGAAAATCTTTTCTAGTATCGAAGCCAGATATTGTTATATAGATAGTAATAGGCAATTCTTTTTCTCAATATAAACAAAAGTGTAAAATCTGTTTAAATGATAATATCTGAACTTTTAATATAGAGTTCATCACCAAATTATAAATCGATAAATTATAAATATATAACTTTAAATAGAGTTCAACCGAGTTTTTTTTTTCGTTGTCACGCTTATTGAAAAAATTGATCTTATAAGGTATTTTCTCCCTCTTCCATGATGTCTTCGTAGTGTAACGATAGCATACTCGGCGCGTATTCGAGTAGACAATAATTCGTCACCTCCAGAATTTGGCGACTAGGCTCTCCAATCCCCAGTCACCCTTTAAAAGAAGAAGTATATATAAGGTATTTCTCCCGCCTTCTTAGCATGCCTTCATGGTGTAACGGTCAGCACACTTGGCGCGTATCCGAGAGGTCTGAGGTTCGAGTCCCGGTGAGGGCATTGATCATTTTTTATGTCTCCTGCTTCGAAATAACCTAATGTCTCTACAAACTTAAAGAATGAACATAACTAAGTATTATTAATGGCTCGATTCCACTGCCGAATCTAGTTGTCTTCGTAGGTATTATTGAGGTTTATACCATGTACAACATACTTTTCAACACGTAAGATGTGCCCATTGTCCCCGAAGTCACGTCCTGTAAGACAGGTATCGGTTATTTTGTCCTAATCAAAAGTCTAACCAATTAATTGAATATGATACCCCAAATTCACAATTATCATATCATATTATGCCCTCATCTCCATTCGCTCTTTAAAAGGGGGAGTATATAAGATATTTTCTGTCTCTTTCCAGCATACTTTCGTTGTGTAACAGTAGCACACTCGGCGCGTATTCGAGAGTCCAGGCTCAAGTCCCGGTGAGGACATTCCTCATTCTTCATGTTTCCCGTTTCGAAAATAACCTAATGACTCTATAATCTAAATAAAAATTATGGAAAAGTAAGTTTGTAAACGTAAGTTTGTAAACGTAAGTCTGTAAAAGTAAACGTTTTTCTCCCCCTTGTTCTTAATGCTCATTTTAAACAACTAATGAGTTTTAAATTCTAACCATAAGTAAAATGCAAATTTAGACGTTAAATTAATACTCACTTCTAAAAGTTAAGCACGAAGATGCAAAATGCAAAAAAATCAACAAATGCTGCTTTGATTGACACAAAATTCGGCAAGAAAGTAGCATATATATTTATGCATAAAACAAAATCAATAATTATATACAGAAATGAAAATAATATTAAATTTTTGTAAGTTATCAGATAATGACATACTGGAGACTTAAACAGAATTATGTATAAAGTGCTGACCATTTCAACCCTGTTATTATGCTTTTGTGACCATTCTGCAGTGGTCAACCACCACAGAATTAAGCAATCGCCATTCTTCCTGTAAATCAATTTCCAGCTCAATAAGAGTGGCTGGAGGTAAGAAACGTGAAGATACAGCACGGCCGAGAGCATCCCAAAGGTTTTCAATGGGATTAAGGTCGGCCACATACATACGTAACTTACGGAAGAATTTTGCTATGCATCATGCCAGTGGTATTTAGGAAATAACAAACCAGGACATCTGCTGGGTTTATAAAGTCTAGCCGATGACTTTGGAACTTAAAACCTCGATAATGAAATGGCTCTTGTCAGTAAAAAAGACCATTTTCGTAATATTTTCATTTGTCATGCTGCATAATTTTTTTTCCCAAATTAAGTACATTTTTTTTAACCTGGGCTGTCAAAAATTGTTTTTCACAAGTCAAACAGCTTTATGACGAACCTAAAGAAGGCAGTACGTCGCCATCGAATTGCAAAATCATGCACTTGGGACTCTAGAATGAGGCAATTTAACTGGTGAATCAAGCACCTTCCTTAAATTCCTTACTAAAAAATAGCATGATTTCGTCCGAAGAAATTCTTTCTGGGTTAGTGGTCGCAATATATTTCTAAAGCTTAGGAATGTTATTTACAGTCCCAATATTTATTTCTCACATCTTGGCTGTGTTTCACTGAGACACATGAATGTGTTGATTTAATGCAATAATCATAATTGTTTTTGGGAATAATATCCATTGCAAAAAAAATGTAACAGATAAAATTCTGAAAAGATTAAAAAAAAGAATAGAAAGCTTAACACATACGTGTGTGTCAAGCTTCGGAATGCACACAAACACATAAAAGAGTAACATGAATTTAAGCAACATGAAGAAAGATTGAAACAAGGAAATAGTATAAATTGGAAGGAAAATGCTAATTACACAGTGTTGTCATTCATAAAATGTGAAATATTTTAAAAACAATCCTTTGTTCATACAAATTTGCTCACTACTTCATTTGTGAGTACACTCACTTCCAAAAGTTAAGCACGGAGAGTAAAATGCTAATTTACGGAAGCCAATCAGAATTGAAGAAGATGCAATTCGCTGCAAAGGTAGATGGAAGTATGCAAATATGTTAGGTAACAGCCAGTCGCGCTTGCATGTCAAGAAATATGCAAAAAAGGAAGTCTTATAAGAAACCAGCTTTATGAAGGGTTACAGGAGTTGATTGTAGGTGCTGATAGAAGGTGTTTAAAATTTTCGTACGATTTGTTTTCAAGACGTAGGTGTTTCTATGACTTCCAGAAGACGAATGGAAGATTCTGAGCGCTCGCGTGCTGTGGGGCGCATTGAAGCAGGACAGTCGATCACAGATGCTGCTGTTTTCTTCGGTGTTCATCATTCTGTAATTTCACGTTTATGGAAACAATTGCAAACCACACAGACAGTTGTCCAAAGGCCCGTAGCCAGTCGCCCAAGGGTTACAACCCCCGCGGACGATCGATAAATTGCTATTATAGCTAAACGGAATCTCAGAGCGACCTCCAAACGTATGACATCTATGGTTATAGCATCCATTGGTAAGACAATATCTGCAGCTACTGTACGCCGCGTATTACATATATGTGGATTGTATCTACCTCGAGTTTGTTCCTCTATCTGTCCAATCAAGAGGGGCACGATTACAGTGGTGCCGGGAACATGTCAATTGGAATGTGTCTGAGTGGGGCAATGTCATGTTTACTGAGGAGTCAAGATTTGCTCTGTAGCCAGATGACAAGCGTATAAGGATATGGCGTGAACAACAAACACGCAATCAGTCCAAAAACTTCACCGAACATCACGCATTCCGAGGCGGAAGCATTATGGTGTGGGCAGGGATTTCCTTAGGCTATCGCACCGATCTGCACATCTTTAAACGGGGTTCTTTGACGGCTGTCCGGTATCGAGATGAAGTCCTAGAACCCATTGTGAGATTGTACACTGCAGCAGTTGGCTCTACTTTTCTTTTAATGGACGATAACGCACGTCCTCATAGAGCTGACATCGTCGATGACTACCTGGAGAGTGAAGGGATTCAGCTTATGGCGTGGCCAGCATATTCGCCCGACCTTAATCCCATTGAAAACCTTTGGGATGCTCTCGGCCGTGCTGTATCTTCACGTTTCTTACCTCCAGCCACTCTTATTGAGCTGGAAATTGATTTACAGGAAGAATGGCGATTGCTTAATTCTGTGGTGGTTGACCACCGCAGAATGGTCACAAAAGCATAATAACAGGGTTGAAATGGTCAGCACTTTATACATAATTCTGTTTAAGTCTCCAGTATGTCATTATCTGATAACTTACAAAAATTTAATATTGTTTTCATTTCTGTATATAATTATTGATTTTGTTTTATGCATAAATATATGTGCTACTTTCTTGCCGAATTTTGTGTCAATCAAAGCAGCATTTGTTGATTTTTTTGCATTTTGCATCTTCGTGCTTAACTTTTAGAAGTGAGTATTAATTTAACGTCTAAATTTGCATTTTACTTATGGTTAGAATTTAAAACTCATTAGTTGTTTAAAATGAGCATTAAGAACAAGGGGGAGAAAAACGTTTTACTCACAAGATTTACAGTTATGATGTGTGCTTTTTAAAGAAAAAGGGAGTTGGAACTGAAATAATATGGATAAGGTTAAAAAAGGCTTATGAAAAAAAAAAGGTTCATACGTGGCTGAAGGCAAATGGTAAACTGGTTGTTTTTACGTTTCACTGAATATTTTAATACTTTTTCTCCTGTTAAATATTTTTCCTATACGTTTCGTAAAGAACTGTCGCCCCACCCCAGATGGGGATTAAATCGAAAAACTTGGTATGCGTTGAGCCTTTAACTAGTTTCTGATCATTACTAAACAATGACGATTTGTATAGTTTTATCTCTGAGTAACTGATCTCATCCGGTGGCGCACCTAACACAACTTTTCTGATAAATTATGCTCTCTGAATCACCTCTCCTTAGAGCCTCAATCATTCAATTAAAATCAATATTTACCAAAGAGGGGAGAATGAATACCCCATTGGTGATTAAGTACTCTTTTGTACTTTATTTCCATAAAAAAGTTAAAAAAAATTTTTTTAAAGCTAAAAAAGGTATTAGTTTCAAAACACGATTTTGGGTTGTTTCACTTTAATCCATTGTTTTATTTTTTCATTCAAATCTGCTACCATTCAGAAAAACCTAAGATATTATTTTTTCATATTTAATCTGTCTGTGATTAATTAAGACACTAAACTATTTAAAAGCAATAGATGCAGTTCTTAAAAATGTTATTTTTTTGCTTTTAATCTGATTTAATTAAATAAAAATGCATTAATTAAAAACACCAAAAATATTTTCATAAAATTACGTTACATATTTTTCAATTTTTTAACTACACAAAAGTTATATAACATTTCCATGCTAATCTAAATTCATATTCACTTAATAGCCTATAAAATCGTTCGCTATTCTATTTGCACCATACCTATCAATAATCTTTAATGATAAGCTCTATAAACTGTAAAAAACAATAGCTCTTTTGGGCGATAGTTAAATTTTAGCCACTTCAGATTTTTCCCGCTTTTCCTTTTCTTTTTCCTTATTGTTTTACTTTTACTTTTTATGAACAGCATTTGAAAAGTTCTGTTTAAAAACAGTTTTCGAATGCTACTTATAACACCAAGGACGTTTTCATAAATAACATTCTAAAGGATATTAGCCTGCACTTTCGAAGAAAAATAGTAAAGCAAAAATCATTATGAGTATTCCTTAGATGCGTAACTGTTATTAGCCCAAAAGGCGTTAGCCCAGAAGGGCTATTAATTTCGTTTTGGCATTTTGCGTCGATTCACTTTCTGCGTTAATTCACTTTCAAACTGTTGCCACCAAATATTACAGCCTGCATTATATTAAAAAAAATAAATAATGAATAATCTGCATAAATGTATGTATGTTTTTCGCATTGTGATAAAACAACGGTACCTAGAGCCATCAAATTTTGAATAACTTAATCCTCCACCAAATATGGGAATCTGGAGGCCCTAATTTTGAATTTGTTTTATTATCTATTTCATATTTTGCAAAACGTTAACGAATTTTTAGATAGATAAATATCGATAGATAAATCGATCGATCTATAATAAAGATTAATTGTGTATCGGAAATTCTAAAGATATACTCATCTTAAGATTATTTTGCGATATTGTTTTTGAACTGAATTTTATGGTTTAAGTGCGAAGAACATGTTATTTAATAAAGGTAACACACAAAGCGTTATAAAAAGCCTTTTTCGGAGTAATGTAAAATCTGAAATTTTTTGCTTATTATTATAATCATCATTATTTTACATAATTGATTGGTATAAAGAATTTACAAATTTTTTTTTTGTTTTACTTCATTTACTTTAATTTTTCTATTTGTCAGTACTTCTATTACACGCCAGTTCACTATCTTAAAGAAAGTATCCTGTTTTTGTAATTATTACAGTATTAAGCCATTTCGTTCAGGTGATGAATTTTATAATTACGTTATGTTCATAAAAATTAAACCATTATCAACCATCACGATTTACTCAGCCAATATTTATCATTTAAAGCATTCAACAGCGGTCATGCCTTTCCTTAATGCTGGTTTGGATCCGCCCTTGCTTATAGGAAAGCGAAATGATTGCCTATGAATTTGAAGAGAGCCAATAAAAAAAAGCGAAGTAACTTTTTTATATAGACGTCCAATTAACCTCTTGCTCATTAAGTACACTGTGTTTAGCTGCCAAGGTCATTCCTGATTTTCTTATAAAGGCTTTCTCCGAAAACTGACCCTCGTCTTTGTTCCTTAATCGCGCTCTCCTCCAGGGAGAAAATAAAATTGAAAGATGAGCTGAAAAACAAAAGTAAATGGGATGACTTTCAACCGGATGAAAAACAATGTGGGAGAACAATGAAAAATAAAATTAAATAAATAAATAAACAACAAGAAGAAACTAAAAACTGTAGCAAGAGTTGATAAGGGAATATCAAACAATCGTAACTTTGCGTTAACAGGAAAGATTCTGCAATTAAGCCTAAGGTTTTTCACTTATGAGTCATCATTTAAAAGTTGATTATTTTTCGCCCGTAGTAAGGATGCATATAACTATAACAATGTTTTAAGGTTTAGGACAGATAAATATTTATCTGCGTGGAATTTTGCGATATATTTACTTACTGCGTAACCTCTTATAATACATTTTAAGACTAGTTCTCCCCCCCCAAAAAGGCTTTATTAAAAATTTCGGGGAAAATAATATACGCATATATTAATTATGCAAATAATATTTTCTAAATTGAAAACATAGGCTTTAAAAATTTTGAAGCTATATTTTAGTTCTGCTATTTTTTGCTCTGCGTTCTCAGTAGCATAAAAATTTAGTTAGCATCGACAGCGACACAATAGGCGTCGGGATGTAACAATTAATAATCTGTAATCATAGGAAGTATGTATGATTAAACATTTGCAGCATTCAGATCTGCAAGGGCACTTTTTTACTTAGCTTCAAGACTGTGGCTGAAGCAGTATATTAATTCGTTCTTATGATTAAACTACAATCTTTCTTACCGAGTAAAAAATCTCAAAGAATTTTTTTTAAATCTAAAGTTAATCGTCTGTTTGATTGAAGCTCTAGCTTATTAAACTAGAACGTTGAACGTTGATTATCTATTGCTGAACTTATAAATAGCATTTTAATTCCTGCAAAGAACAGAAGAGCTTAAGTCGTAAAATATATATATATATGTAATAATAAAATTCCATAGTCAAAAATACACTTAAAACCCTAACTTAAATTTCGTCTTTTCTTTTTGTTTTTTCCCCAGTCACAATTTTAAATGCAAGTTCTTTTCATTTTTAATGGCGACGATCTCTTATTCGAAAGTACATGGAATTAGATCCACAGCCCCGTAGTCAAGTTAATCTTTCCCGCTTTTTCTACGCGTACAGTTATTGAATGTTCTGGAAATATCTAAAGCGAATTGGATTGGCTGATGAGGCTGACGTCATTTCTTGGTGCCTTTTCAGAGATCATAAAAGGACTCGCAAAGGAATATCGAGGGGTTGGCCTTCGATCGAGTGTGGCATACTGGTTTAATATGCAAGTTATCGAAATTAAACCCTCCTTCAAGTTTCTTAAATATCATGATTTCCTATTTAGAAGATCGTACCTTCCAAGTCAGCTGTGGTGATGCTTTGTCCACACATAAAAATATTCATAGAGGACTACCTCAAGGTTCCGTCATCTCTCCAGCAAACTTTAATCTATATGCAAGTGACATGCCCAAGCCGCAAAATGCAAAAATCCTTAAATATGCCGATGATACGGTAATACTTACTAATTCCTTAAACCCGCAACATGCAATAGACAAACTGAATAGCCAAATTAAAATAATAGAAAAATGGTGCACCAGATGGAAAATCAATCTTAATCCCACCAAATGCTGTATAGTTATGTACAGAAGATATAAGAAAAACTACCCTCTGGATATCAATATAAAAATTCATGATACTCTTATCCCTTCGGCCAATTCGTACAAATATCTTGGAGTGTATATTGATGCACAGCTCACTTTCAAAGACCACATCAGTTATATCACCAACAAAGCTAATGCAGCTTTTATGGCTCTTTACCCGCTTCTAGGGAAAAATTCTAAATTAAATCTGAATACTAAACGCAATCTTTACCTGATGCTTATTCGACCAATTCTCTTATACGCAGTCCCCACTTGGGCCACGGCTTGCAAAACCCATAGAAAGAAACTTAGCTATCTACAGAATAAAATTCTACGCTGATACTTCTGATACTTCTGATACTTTGATTCTTCTGATACTTTGAGCTACGACTACATTTGGCACATCACAAATATATATATATAGAGAGAGACAAAAGTAAGAAATTTAGAATCAATTCCACAAAGACACAAAAGAAGTGAAATTTAAAGCCAGTAAATTTCAAAATTCTCTATAAATATGTAAAATTATTAAAAATCGGAAGAATGAAAGAAATGTGAAATACTAAAATCTCAAACAAATACAAAAACCACAAAATCTAAATATCAATGCATACAAATACAAACAAAGGAAGAGGAATGCAATCAAATCTGATATAATGTTATCAAGAGGAGGTACATCAAACTCAAATGAATATATTGTTGCGTTATACGGGTTCGTGGATTTGAGAGTATCCGATGAAAACACGATGCAGAACAATAAAAAGCACAATTTATTTACGAGAATCACTATTTACAGCACAGTTCCAAAATTACCATTAAAAGCGTCGAAAATCTACAATAAATACGCTGAAACAATCAGCAACACAGCTTCAGGCTGTAACTGTAAAGGTAGCTTCACGGCAACACTAAACTTATAATAAAACACCGTGGAACAATCACCAATACACTGTCAAGCTATACTGTAACGATAGCTTCACGGCAAAGCACTATCTCGATTGCTTTCCGTTCACCAAAACTCTCGCGTAGCAGCTATTCTCACAACTAATCACACTGCTCGCAACGCTTCACAATCTCAACTAACTACTTCACAACAACTTCACAATCTACTCGCAACTCCTGCTCTCAGAAACGCAAGGATTTATATAGCCTTTCTTTAAGTTCCACACGTTTCGAGAAATATCTCGACAGGAAGTTATTCTAGAAGCTTCCCGATTGGTCCATGGGATATCGCCGATTTGGTCGCCAAATGGGCGATAAAGTCGCCAATCTGGCAACCCTACCGTACACTATTTTATGGCAACCCTAGTGCTATGCCGGAAAGCTTACATACAGGCGCAACCGCCGAATTTTTCGCAACAATATATATATGTGTGTGATAATAAACACAAATTTAGAAGTAGGAAACTTAGAAGTAATATCCGCTGGAATTTTGATGGCGTAGAATGCTGAGATTCCGATCCACACTGAATAAGAAATTTGGCAGTCGAGGCAGATTAAATCTTTAATTTATTTTCAGTAAACATATTGCGGCCACAAACAACTTGGAAACATTATTTGTGCCTATTTTAAGAGGTTTAAATTTTTGATAACTTTGCAGCAAGAAGAAAGTAGCAGACAACACTCCAACTAGGCCGAAGAGTAGCCAACAAGTGCATTACGTTCAGGATGAAATCTTAATTCAGACTGAGTTAGTTTTGGTTCTCAGTGCGTTTTGATTGGATAGTTAATACTCTGTAAAATTATTATTGGCTACTTGAGTTTTAATTCCATTTACATCATCAGAATTATGTAAGAGTCATATGGCATGGATTAATGTAGAAATGGCGCAGTGCAGAGAGAGGTTACTATTTTTAGAACTGAGATGGGATGGAAAATTTATGTTGCTAATTTAATCTTTTACATATTCTTTACTTTTCTTACATATATATAATGCATAATTATCAATAAAACGGTTACTTGGTTTTATTTGTATTGTATTATTTCTATACGAAATTTCCTCCTCTTTCAACGACAGATCTTCAAATATTATAATTTAACTCACTTATTTTAGTAAACTGCAGTTTAAATTATTAAAGGCCAAATATGATGGGGGTTCAATACAACTTCAACATAAAAATTCACTGTTTTGTAACGAGTAACCTGTTAAATTGCACATGCTTCTGCATTCATAAATTAGTGCTATTAAATAAGCCATGGGTTTATTTCTGTATTTCTGCATAACATTTATAACCATTACATTAAATGTAATATTATCAAAGCAATATTACAGCAAAAGTTACTTTATATTAAATTCTATATTTAAAACTTATTTTTCAGATAATGTAATACTTTGCTTGGAAATTTATTCCTCTGATATTTATATACCGCTCAATTTTATTTTTAAATAATATATTTGTTAAGCATAAAAATAATATAAATGTGTTATTTGCGGCAATTATAAACGTTTTGTCTTTAAATAATATTATTATGCATGAGAAATATTTCAGGAATATTTTTATCTTTCTAAGTAACGTGAATTCCTTAATAATGATGATCTTACATTTCGTATGTTTTCGGAATTTATGCATACTGTAGCTTCAGCTTCCTGTATGCACGATTTATAATTACACTGATTAAAAGAAAAAATTTTATGTCTAAGCAAATATATATTACATGACAAAAACACTATTAATGATTGTGTACATTTACCTCACATTTGAACATCTGAATCTTAATTTTCATCATATTTGTATATATAAGTATTTATTAAGTTTGAAATTTAAATGAAAATTGCTTTAACATTACAGACACTGAATTTTTTATTTTATTGCTATTTTACATTGGATCCAATTTGCATAAAGGATTTACATTTAATGTGTCACATTTCAAAAATTGTTCCTATTTCATCTATACCAAATTGATTATTTTGGTTTATGCCTAATATTCATAAGCAATGTAAATATAATGCATTTCCTTCTAAAAATAATAATCTCGTACTGGCTGTTTGCCCTCATGAGACATAAAATTAAGTGAGCTTTATTACCAAGTATATGAATTAGAACAATTTAGGTTAGTCAATTAGAGATGAACAATTAGAGATAATTTTGTGGTGACGGTATGCAATTTAATGATGTTATAAAGTCTTTTATTAATTAAACTATTGATGTAAACATTAATACCACCGTTTGCAAAATGGTGTATGTAGTACCTGCTATTAAGAAATATATGATTTTAATAAATAGCCTTCACATTTTAACACTCGATAAGAATGTATTGGGATAAGTTGGATTACAGTTTCAGAGACAGGAATTTTTTTCGTAAGGTGAAAACAATAATGTAACAGTCTTTCACGGGCTATTAAATGAAACTATTCGGACTAAATAATATTAATTAGTCTTCATCTTCTCATTAGATACCAAAGTACCTTTTGTTCCAAACAACCAATAAAAATTTAAACTATTCTCAAGCTTATATGTTTGAGTCACTATTTACAGCGGCCTCATCAGTGTCCGAGTGGTTAGGAACAGTGAATACTGGTAGTTTCACCTGGTTTTAATTCGGCCTTAGACGAACGGGCTGGCTGCGTGATTAGTTTTCGTGGATTTTCTCATGTGTAACATGAATGCGAAACAGTTTCTATTAGAAAGTTCTCCACGAATGCATCTATTCTAAGAGCCAGATAGCCCCCGTGGCTTTGCCGTACACAAATAATCATTTCTATTTAAAACGAGGAGTTGGCATTACTTATGTAAGATCTCAAACTCTGTTGTTCTGTGTTTGTGATGAAAAAAATGCGTGTTCAGTATACAAAAAGTACTTCAATAGGTACTAAACAAATGAAAATGCATTTAAAAGTTAAAATACATTGGTATTTGAATAACAGAAGAATGTAGAGTAGAAAAAGAAATCTAACTTTTAACTTACTATGAATAAATGCCAGTTATATTATGGGTATTTCACAAACACAATCAAACGCACCTGCTTTCTATTTTTTTAAATAAATAGGGAAGTGTTAGAAAAGTGGACCTTTCTCGGTAATTGCTACATCAAATGGTGTCCTCCGCAATGTCCGTTTCGCCATTTTTAGGTTAGTCCCTCTTTGAAAGAACGCACGCGAGATGATCGCGTGTGGCCCGCAGTCGGTAAAACTAGAGGATCCTCGATACCCCCGGGCGGATGGTCGCGTGACGCTCTTTTGTTTCTGGCAAGCATTTTTTGTATTTCTTTCTTTGTGTATTTATTTTATTTTATGCAAGGGATGTATTTTCGAGGTCAAAACCTTGAACGGCGCTTTCAATATACTCGTCTGATAACTATCTCCCAGACTAGTCTGTCCTACAGAAGCAGTCACTTTCTAGGAGATTCATTCATATTTTAGGATTTGTTATATACTATGTGTTACTCTTTAGAATTTATTATATATTCATTATACAGTTATATTACAGGTAATATATATTTTAGCATGATTTCGTATTTTTTAAGTAATCTAGATTCCGCTTTTTTAGGCATATAGGCCGATACAAAGCTACGAAGCTTGATAGTCTGATAGTCTTGATAGTCTATATCAGCCGTTAAGGGTCACTTTTGAAACAGAACTTTCTCTCTCATTTTTAATGAAATGGACGCTATAACGAGGGGTAACTGTAACGTAAATGGATTTGATATACTCTCATCATTTGGATACATTTTTGTACAGGCCTTTGTAATGGAATCATCGCTATAAAGAACAGTCGTTATAACGAGCATTTACTGTACTTTGAAAACGACGACTGATGTAATCCCAGTATTTTTTTGATTTTATTAAATATGACTACTTAGTTTGTAATTGGTTTCTTTGAGGTATAAGTTTACGTTGAAAAAATGTGAGAAAATACGTATGCCATATTGTCATACTATAAATACCTCTCTTTCTCATTTAACTGAAACTGGAGCACAGAAAATAGCGAGCAAATTTTGGAGCAGAAATGTATGGACTATTAAAATTTTCGGAATAAGTAGGGCGAAAAGGCACCTATAGTCTAGTCAGAATTCCAGCCACGGATATTTCTTTTGCTAGCAGGAAGCGCTAACTACTTAATCATTGGAGCACGGATCATCGGAGCTGAGGAATGCGAATATTTTTTCATAGAAATATTCCATAATATGGTACAACTTTGATAATTTAGAATTTTATGAAAGAATAACAGAATATCTCCTTGAAACAAATTGAATTAAATGTTAACTTCAAGTCGAAATATTCAGTAAATAGAAGTAATTTCAAATAACTTGATAAGCCAAAGCCACAAGATCATAACTTTAAATTAATATTACATATTTTACATATATTCAAATTACATATTTTACATTCTAAACAAGGCCGGTATTATACTATATAAGCAGGTAAGGAAAGCGTTCATAGCGTGCCCCAAAATGCAAGTCTTGTTTCACAAAACAAGAGTGCCCCGTCTTAATGGTCCTTATGAACACTTTCCTTTTTTAACTTGACCAAAGCAATTTCGATAACAATGCGGTCACCTTTACGCAGAGATCTCTGAAGTCCATGCTCTTAACGTCCTGATAGAATCTTGAAATGGAAAATAATTCGTATTTAAGTGATTTTAATAGCTATTTAGTCATTCGAAGAAGCAACTCCATTATAGTTGCATTCTAACTCCATTCTAAGTATTCAAAAATGCACTTGATAGAAAATTAAAATTTACTTCAGAAATGTAGCCCACATTTTCATTTGAAATAAACACGAATTTTACTTCCTGCGATTGTGCACTTTAATTATACGCTTTAAAACATTTAACACACTTTCTTTCAAAAATTAAAAAGATATTGTTTGTCGTAGCATTGATTACATTAATATTTTCACTTGCTGAAAGATAAAGAAAGCAAAGAAACTTGCAATCTCATTCTGTAGCAAAACAGTATGGTTTCCTTGAAAATACACTGAGTACTTTTCTAATGTAAATATGTGGTTAAAAAACTTTATGACCTTGACTGAAATTATGTTTCACTGTTTCTTACACATTAAGGAATATTAGCCATTTTGCCTTTTAATTACAATAATTCCTGAACTTAACGCGATCTCGAAGTTAGACGATTCCTTATTTTTTCTTTCTTTATTTTTAATGTTTAAGGTTGAGATTAATTTGAGTTTGAAACTATCAGTTATTTAAAACATTCTGATAAAGAAAATGTTCTTCTTTTATATTATAACTATCTTCAAAGAAATAATATATCTACTGGGCCGATTGGCGAAATTCAACTTGCGTTTTTCCTGTCTCGAAAGCGCCACTTAGGATATATATTAGATTATATATAGCATTATTCTAACATAGGTATTTTCTCACAAAATCAGATTCTTTTTTTAAATAACACACAGGTTTTTTTTCCATGTTTCAATTCTACGACTCAAATTATGCCTAGATATTAAATTTTGTAACTTTTGGTGAGAAATTTGTAAAGAAGTTAAAAAATTTATCTTGGAGCAGTTTTTTCAGTTTGCGCCAAGAATAATTCATTTGGCGAATTTCTTAATGTAACTTATTTTCCTTTTTCCATTGCACACGAACTGAAGAAAAGACATGTTTCGTTCTTTCAAATAAATTTAACAAAGTGTGAAAAGCATATTTAACTTATTATCGCTTATTTTAAATATACCAAGTTTCAAAACACGCCAATATGTAAATTGATGTATATTTTAGAAGATTTTGAATAAAAAACTATAATTGTTTGCAGGTATGCTTAAAAATACATCTATTTTAAGATGATGGTAAAAATGATATAGGTTATAGTACAAAAATGTTTTTGAATTTATAATA
>KK122116.1:0-19507 GCA_000611955.2 Stegodyphus mimosarum | reverse complement strand
TAAAATTTCGAATTCTGGAAAAACGAATCAAGTAAGTGTAATAAAAAAAAGGATATTAATAAACATATATCAAATTCAGTTAACATTGTGGAGCTAAAATTTTGAGAGCTAATTTTTTAAAAATTACTCGTGCGATTTTTGCAAAACTTGGGAGTTTACTTGGGCATAATTAAAGTAATATAACCGAAATACGGAAAAAAATTGGTATATCATTTCAGAAAAAGTCCGATTTTGTGCCAAAATAGTTATATTAGAACAAAGCTATATATCTAATACATATCCTAAGTCGCACTTTCGAGACATGAGAAATGCAATTTGAATTTCGTCAACTGGCCCACTAGAACGGGAGATATAGAACTGTTTCTTTTTTTTTTCTTGCAGTGTACATTAGAGCACAATACTTGTAATTTTGGTTAAACGCTTTAAACCTTCGCATCCTTCTTCAAAAGTTGCGCTTAATTTGTAATTGTGTTAGCAGACACTTTAGATATTCTAAAGTTACATGCATAGTGTAATCAATGTTTTATTCTTTGTTATAGGAAAGCAAAGCACGTAGTTTGATATTCTCTATTTCTTTTTTCTCGCTTTATAATAATGAAATTTGTGGGCAGACGAGTTTGTAAAATTTTATGAAACCGTCGGCGTCGAATTAACTACGTTTCATGCAACAGATTTGTTTTAATATTATTTTGTATTGATACGTATGCAAATAACATTCTTTATCACATAAATTTCTTCTAAAAATGTGTTTTACACCTTTGATTCTATTTAACTAAATTCATATGCATTCATCAACAAAATTAGATCGACTTAAACGATTCCGATTAACCGATTTTGCCAGTCCCATTTAGCGCAACTTCGGGGTATTATTGCCCATTTATATGCATATATATATATGCGTATGATTTATGTATTTTTCTAACGTTGTAGAATATTTCTTTAACTCAAATTTTTAATTTTTCAAAATATTTTTCTAGAAACCTCTTCAGCATTTTATTATTATACTAATGATTAACAGATTTAAATGAGATCCATAACCTTATCAAAAAAAAGCGCGCATTATTTTTATATCTCCGAGTTTGTTACAAGTAAACGAAATGTAACTTAAAAATGAGTTGTAATTTGAACGAGGTAATAATATAATTTGTACTGCATATCTTGAAGATAAGGATAATAAAAGAGGTATTAAAACCAGATATTACACAATCAGGCTGCAAGATGTCATATCAAATTTTTATCTGTATAATATGGTCCATATAAAATAGTAATGACAAGTAAACGTTTTACAGAAATGTATGGATTACATGTTTTATATATTTCAATCTTTTTCATTATTTTCATTATACTTGGTTTTATTAGCCAACAACAACAACGAATATACTTTAATTTAACAACAGGAACAAAATATTTACGGATTCGCATTTCAGCAAAGTTCAGTTTCACACAATTTGGAACTTCCTTCTAGTTTAAGCATCGCAATACCTGTCGCCCAGACGGTGTATTGATTAGTTGAGGGCACCGAAGGCCCCGGGTTCGAATCCCGGAGAAGACATGGATGTTTGCAAATGTATAGTGTTTTTGGGACATGGGGGGTACTCTAAATACAAGGCGAGCCGAAAGTCCTTTCGTATGGTTTGGTGGAACGGGAGAGGGGTAGGAGACAGCTGGACCACTCTCTGGGGTGCTCCTCCCACAAAATTTGGAAGAAGTCCAATCTCTCTTTTGCTGATTGCTGGCAACCATCCTTCCATGTAATATTTACACGACAACAGCAACAACAACAACAACAACAACCGCAGTACCAGATATTATACTTAAAAAATGACGTTAGACTCTCTCTTTTAGTTTTAAAAGCCGCTGGTGTTAAATACGTAGGATTAGTAACGGAATTGTGAGGAGGTTATAGGACAAATCCAATAAACTATAGATTTTATACACACATATATTTTATCGTATTTCATATTTTATTTATTACATTTATTCACATAAAATTACCCTATGTAAAATTGGTCAATGATAGGAGACATAAGATAACTCAATTTAAGATGTCAGCAATTGTATTCATAGTAAATGTTAAATCTATAAATGAATTGTCTAGTGGACTTGGATAGTTACTTGACATCATGTTTGGATTAAAGTGGTGTTTCATAAAATCAGATGCCTTTCCATTTCGTATAAAATACAGCAAACACCACCCGAACACTCTGACTGTCTATTAGACGACCTTGCCAGTTGGCAAAATAAAATAAAATACAGCAAACACATATTGACTGCCCACGCGCGATTTGTCTACCAGAAAACCTTACCACTCGCACGCGGTGGTGCATGCGCACGGAGCTTTGCTATCACCAAAATTTCGCTACTTTTGACGCGTTACTACATGTATACTTTTGTACAATTTTTAAAATGTTTTTATATTTGCTAATGTGCTCTTTCATCTATCTAATGACGCATTTAGATTGATTGTAACACTTGTAGTTTCGAAGATACAAACATTCGCGCACACCTCAAATAGCGTCTTAAATTTTTGCTTTCCCATCAGACCATTAAGCAGGAACGTAATCCTGTGTTAAAAAAATCTGATGTGTAAGCCACATGACTTTTTCCATGTGCGGAATATTAAATTATACGCATTTTTTCTTGCATTTCATTTAAACTTATTGGATTGAATTAAATCTACTTCGTCGATAGCGCATAAACCACAATAGAATAAATGCACTCTTTAAAATTCACTATATCTGCTTACTATAGCGACACTCTGGTGCTAGGTTCACGTAACAGCGTTACATCTTATTCGCTTTATAACTCAGAATGCAAAAAAATTATTTCTTCTGATGAATTATCTAATCCTTGCCTCATATTCTATTCAAATGCTGTAATAAATCAATTTAAAACGATGTATAAAAGAAAGTAAACAAAGAAACAAACAACAACAGCAAAAAAGAAACAGTTTTTCACAGACGATTCAGTATTTCTCATTCAATTAATTCAGTTCTCACTTCCCGACAAGGCAAAAAATGCATAAAAACTCAAAATATCTATATTAAAAATTGAAAGTTATAGAAAAACATAAAACACCAAATTCAGTTAGAACAATTAACTTTTTTTTTTTACAATTAAAATTACAGTTTCTACGTAAAAACAAGCAATTCGGCCGGCGGCAAGAAGGCAGATTTTTCCGTGCACAAAACTGAAAGTTTACGTTTAGTCTCACTCGGCAAAAAGACAATGAAGGCATAAAAACTGACTTAATTTGTTGTGGACGCTATCCTGAGTATCCAATATGGGATAATTTAATGTCCTAAATAATAATTCCAAAATGGATTAAGCATAATTTAATTCGCAATAATAAAAGAGGACGTTGCTTTGTTGTTGTAAAGCTTAGTCTCTCTAGAATGGCAACAAATCCGCTATTCTGATAAGTTTCAAATGTGAACAAACATGGCTGCTACCGTAAAAAATAGGGTTAGCAGCACTTAAACAACTTTCAAATTGTTGATAATTCTACAACTATAACATGCAGGTTAAGTAAAGGCATAAAAACCTTAACCGGAAGATAAGAACAACATAATTCAATCATTTTTACAGCAAAAAATGCACAATTTACAAACATATAAGAATAAGGAAACTGAGCTCACTGATCCGAGTAACAGAGTGGATATATATATATATATATTTGGTTGCAACTGCAGCACCAAAAGTATATATATATGTGTGTGTGTATATATATACATATATTTATATACTTTTGGTACTGCCAATTGCAACCAAAATAGGAGTTGCACATCTACATGTTATAGCAGTCCTGTATACAAAATTTCAACATTCTGAGGCTACTCATTTTTGAGTTTTGAGAGATACATGCATACGTACGTACGTACGCACAGACGCCACGAAAAAATCTCTTCAGAATCCATTTTAAATCAAGTTTATAATTTTTTGGAGGAAAAAGAGTCCTTAATTCTCACCTTACGTAGAGATGTCACGCAAAACATCGTTAAATTTTATTCGATAGCTGTCAAAATGGATATTTTCATTGAAATATGATACCAGAAATTTTTCGAGATTACCTTTGCTTCCTACAAGGGAGTAAAAAGTAAATTCTCCTTCTTGATGAATTGATTCAGTATACGGATATTACTTTGTGACAATTTTCAAGTTGGAAATTTGCGCGTCAAACTTATGAGTGTGTTCTTCTAGTGCATTATTATTGGTGTTTGTTTGCTAGTAGCTTTGGTTAAAAGGTTAAGTTTTAAATATCTTTCTATTAAACCAATCCACATCTTTGTTTATTAGCTCAACTACAATTTAGTAGTACTTCTGAATGCAGAAGTCTTCTTTAAAGATGATATATTTCAAGTTTGGAGATAGACAAAAAATTTGCTTATTGCTGGTTTCTTTATACTTAGCTTATTGTAGTACTTAAGATTTTTTTCCATTGTAGTAATAAAAATTAATCCGTGACACTTACTATTAAATCCCAGACTTGACTTGACTACAAGCTCGTAATATGGATGTATAATGGAATTCTTATTGCAAATTTTTTAACGATGAATAATTTTATCACCGCATTGTGGTAAGGAGACACAGAGATCTAAAAAAATGTCGTAAACCTACTTTACCATTTTACGACCTAATTGAAATAAGAATTTATAATTCAGCTTATAAACACAAGGATATTATTAAGCGGAAAAAGTGTGTTAATTACAAGGACAGTATAATGTTTCTGATATTCGTGACAGCTCTTTGAGCGTGATTGATACCATTTGATTTTCTGAAGTAAAAATGTAAATTCTGAAGTTAAAATATTTACGCATTGCCGTTTGGATTTTTTTTCATTGTGTGCAAAGTAAAACAGATTTAAATGAGATGATTTCGCAAGACTTAGAAGCAAAGTTTGAATAAAAATAATTAACTACCGCTGTGTTGATTTATGAAATGATGAAAAACTAGACATAAATTACTATTATTTAAGAGAAATTGAAATAACAGGAAAAAGTTATATGTATACCTGAAAATTTCGAATTAGTTACCACGAGAAACGCAAATGAATAAAATTTTAGTTGTATAGGCAAATAGGATGCGCACGCATTCGAGGTAAAATTGGGAATCGGAGGATATAAAAGAGGGTCGTATAACTACAAAAAAGTTTCCAATTCATTTGAAACTGACTTTCACAACAGCGGCTCAAAGCTCTCTAATTTTGCTTGTTTAGCAATGCCTCTGATAGGAGAAAAAGTTAAGTCAAGCTAACAGCCTTTTTGAACCTAGGGACTTGTTTACAATGTAATGTAATCGATTAAATTCGAAATCTCAATCAAAGTATCGATGAAATCAATTGCTATTGGATTGGCAATATACAAGCGTGCCTCGATACAAAGCAAAACAATATTATGAGAAACTGACGAACTTCGAAAAAGGAAGAATCGCAGGATTCAAAGGAGGTGCTTTTTAGTATCCTGAAATCATAGAATGCGTTTGATGTAAACCTGGTACAGTTATGGTGTTACATTTCAGCTGGAGAAAGCGGACGAAAGAAGGTTGGACGCATTGATCTGAAAAGACACCTACGATCACGACATAACGGGAAGCGAGACACTTCATACCCACAGAAGTAACGAACCACAGAGGAATTTTACATTGTTTTCATTTACACGCAGACGACATTAACACAGCTCCAATTATTCGGATTATTTGGAACTTGCAGCACTATTTCTTCACATCGCTCTGATCTTCTTCGAAAGTCAAGTTGTTTTTAATTAATTAATTACGCATTCTAAGTATTTTCGATAATTTAAATAATGTGAAAATATTATGCAGTTCAATACATGAATCACCCGACCAGTGGCTAGGGATTAAGACAGCTTAATACTGGTAGTTTGATTCGAGTTCAAAAACAGGTGAAATGACTATTATTTATGCTTTTCTCCATGTGTAACATGAATATGAGCTAGTTTCACATGGAAAGCTCTCCACAAATGTTTCCCCCACGTTAGGCAGATAGTTTTAGTGAGCATTGCTAAATTCAAATAACCTTACCTAAACAATATAGAAATTAATTGAAAAGTGGATGGTATTTAGAATATGTACAACTGACTACAACATTCAACAACATAAGTACACTGCGGGAAAAAAGCGATAATGACGAAAATGTGGTTTACGCACTTTGTTAAAATTATTTGAAATTATCGACAATGACTTTTTTTCCGCTAGTGAACAACAGAGAAAAAGAATGGAAATTAGGTTACTATAAATTAAGAAGTACGCCAAGTGAATTATTCTTGGCGCAAACTGAAAAAAGTGCGCCAAGATACATTTTAAAATTTCTCCATAAATTTCTCACCAAATTTTACAAAATTTTATATCTAGGCATAATTTGATTCGTAGAATTGAAATATGGAAAACAATTGGTATGTTATTTCAGAAAAAGTCCGATTTTGTGTCAAAATACCTATGTTAGAACAATGCCATATACATAATTTAATACATACTCTAAGTCGCGTTTTCGAAAAACGCAATTTGAATTTCGTCAATCGGTCCAGTAGAACGGGAGATATAGAACTGTCCCTTTTTTCCCCCGCAGTGTACCTAATTAACATCAATGGAAAGCAACGACGTAATGTAAACAGACCTAATTTTTGCGATTCGCTGTCATTTTTTAGATGTCGTTTTAGGGTCAGTCTCAATTCATCTACTTTCATGGCTTTAATTTATTTCGTATAGAAACTGGTCGTGAGTTTTGTAAATTCAGAATTATTTTATTGTTTCATCTTGACGAAATAAATGCATTTTGGATTTAGTCTCACGAAAAGAAAAATATTCTATCCTTTTTTTAAACCGTTATAATAATCTTTGCTTAAATAAAATCCGATAAATGAAAGAATAAAATTCCCTCACTGGCATTGCAATAATTATGTATTTGATTATGTATTATAATTATGTAATTGTATTATAATTATGTAATTGTATTATAATTATGTAATTGTATTATGATTATGTAATTATAATTATGTATTTGACTTCGGAAAAAAGGACAGCTCAATTATCTGGATTTTTCAAATATCCGAATGGATTCCCATTTAATTCGGATACGTAGAATTTATAGTTTTACAACCCAGCTTTACGAATACTGTTTGGAGAGAGAGACCATTCAACTTAATCGCAGAATCGAATCTATAAAGAAAATTTAGGGTGATTTTAAAGTCTTGATCACTGACAAGACAAGGCGATGAATTCCTCCCATTTTTGAAAATGAGAATCCAATTAGAAAACGTTGACAAAAAGTAGAAGTGACACGTGGAATAAAAGTGTCTCTGAAGTAAAATATGAAAGAGTTAAAGCTAAGATCACATTAATAGAAATTAATGTTAATTAAATTTGTATAAAGACCCTTATATTTAAAAAATTTCCTTTCATTTTTTATATCTTTCTTTGATTATATACATTTATGAATAGAATTAAAATTGCTTTAAAAATAACATTATAAATCTAATTACTTTTAATAATAAGTATTAAAATTAAAACAGAAGTACTCTTATAATAATTATTAAACTAAAATAGATAGTTAAGACTTGAATAAAGGATTGTAGTACATTATTCATTGCGTCACTATGACGTATATTTACAATCCCATTGTTAACATTTATTTGCCCATCTTAAAAAGAACCTCGGTTTTTAAATAGTAACTGAATAAACTTATCTTTTTATAAATAGACATTTGTTTGTGGTATTTTTGGAGCAGAGATGCACTCAGCAGACTTTGTTTTTGTATTATTCAGATCAAGTACGTTGGATGGACTCCAAATGCTTTTTTGTCAACATTGTTTAAAAAGTGCAATAACTTTTAAGAAGCGCCTGATGCCCAGATTTACATTACCACAGATGTATATTTATCAAACTTTTTTTAAAATTTATTCTTTAATTAAAACCTCTGAATACAGTTCTGAATTGGTGCGATTTTTTTAATGCTAAAGCTGTGTTTCTCAACAAAAGTTCTCTGGAATTCTAACCAGGAATTCGTTTTTAGTAAACAACAAAATATAATAATAATAATAATAATAATAATAATAATAATAACAAGACGGCACCGTATACAACACTACTAACACCACAATCAACATATTGCCAAAAAAATCTGAAGGTTTTTAGATTTTATATTACGCCCAGCCTTTTTTAACGTTTTGTGCGTTACCTTTATTTATTATGTTCTTCGCACGTAAGTCATAAAATTTAATTCTACATCACAATCACAAAATAATTTCAAAAGAGCATACCTTTAGAATTTCTGCTACACAGTCTCGCGTGATGGAGGTAAAAATGAGTCCCCCCCGTACAGTGTTGTCATTGCTCGCTTTCAAATCGTCGATCATGTCAATCGAAAATTCGTTAAAGTTTTCTAAAATCTGAAACAGATAATAAAAGAAATTCCAAATTCGGGCTCCCAGATGCCTCTATTCGAGTGGAGGTTATTCAAAATTTGATGGCTTTAGCTACTGTTGTTTTATCACAATGAGAGAAACATACATAAATTTATGCAGATTATTTATTACCTAATTTCTTTATCTATAATACAGAGCGAAAATATTAATATTTGGTGGCAACAATTTGAAAAGTGATACACGCCGTTTTTAGTAATTCAACACAAAATCCCAAAACGAAATTAATTTTCCTTCTGGGCTAACGCTCTTTGGGATAATAACAATAATAAATAAAACAAAACAAAACAATGAATATTAAATAAATAAACGAAAGATATAAATAAAAGTATTAATAAATTAAATTTACGGGAAATTAGTTAGAATAAAAGTCATAGAAATTAATTACAGTAATAGAAATGGCCGAAATAGCAAATGCAGCAATAAAACAAATCAATAATAAGTAAATTAACAACAAATTTAAACATTATATCATTAAATCAGATGAAATACTAATAAAAAATGAAGCTTCATACAATTAATAGCAACAAGAGGCGATGTGGAAAATAAAAGAAAGGTTAACACTTTAAAAAGGCATTCTTCATGATCAGATAGAACTGCGTTTTTATTTTGCTTTAGCCTTCGTGACCAAAGTTTAGATCTCAAATGTTAGAGACAATCATTTTTTTAACATGGATTAGTCTGTTAGTGACATACTGTAACACAAGACCCAGGAATTACTTATTTCTCAGCATGTTTATTTTGAGAAGAAATAGTTATTATTACAATTAGTATAAAAATGAGTAAGACGAAAGACTGAAGTAAGTTTGAAAGAGGCTTTATCATGGGTACAAAACAACTAGATTACAACATCGCTGAAAGCTGTTAATGTTCCAAGCTTTCCTCGCGCAAAAGTAGCTTCGGTGTTTAGATACCATAATAACTTCAAACTGTAAGGGTAATTCTAAACAGAGTATACTTGCGAAGGAAAGAACTAAAAGGCAGCTGGCGCGAACTGTTCACACTAACAAATGGGCAACAACACTGCAAAATGCAATTCAATATAATTCATGTCAATCAGAGAGTATATATGAACGCACAACACGACAGAAAAGTTTTAACAACGGATTTTGCAACGGAAAGTTTTTAACAGCAGAGGACTATCAAGGATGCTTACTCTAATACTGATAAATAGAAAATATGGTTTTTGTGGGCCCAGAAGCACAAAACTGGACCCCTGTCGACTGGAAGAAATTAATGCTTGGTCCGATGAATCTTGTTTCTAGTTCCATCATAAAGGTCAGAATAGGATCAATATAAAACGAAGTCTTGGGCCTGCCTTGCCTAATGACACCTCTTCTTGCTAGTGGTCGCGGAATTATAGTCTGGGGAATATTTTTCTGCAGTATACATTGGATCTCTTCTTATTCCAGAAACAGCTGCAACATAACACAACTTACGTCAATATCGTTGCAGATCACGTACACCCGTTAATGGTTGCAATATTTCCTGATGCAAACAGATACATTTAGCAGGGCAATGTGGCTTTGCACAATTGATCTCATATTGATTGGAAGGATGTGATTCGGAGCTTAAATGGCTTCCATGACCAGCTCAGTCCTCTGACGTGAACCTTCTTCAGTATTTGCGTGATGGAAAGAAGATCTCGAAGTTTGGACATGGCACCATCCATTCTAAAAGAAATTTAACCTGCCGTTACATCAGAATGGGCTAATATTCCTCGCAAAAGATATTCGTATGTTGTTCAATCCATACTCTGCAGAATATTGGTTGTGATCGAAGGTAAAGCTGGATCAGTGTTTTATTACGAAATGGCTCTAATATTTTAGCTTTCAACGTTTCTTGATTAGATGGAAACATAGCCATTAAATCCTTCTTACTAAAGGCATTGTATTTCGACAAGAGTTTTCGTTCTGTGTAGGTGAAATTTTCCTTCTTTTGCTGCTCTTCTCAGGGAAAGTACGATATGCATCAACCTGAACTCCGGCGGGCTTCGGCTGAATTTAAGCCCTGACAAAAGGTTAATAGTATTTTTTACTTTTAAGTAATTTTTTTCTGTTTAATTTCATATTCATTATTTTATTATTTACTTCGATTTATTAGATTTTACTAACTATCATAATTTATTAAATTTTACTAATTATCATGACTACTATTGATTTTACTATTTATTAACTTCATTAATTACCTAGTTTGCTTTTTTAAAGTTACTTATGTCATGTTTTTTAAATGCTGTCATAAACGATTAGTTTATTACTGCAGTTATTATTAGCCCAAAAGGACTATTATCTCGAAACACGATTTTGAGCATTATTTCATGTTTCATTTGAGTCTGTTGCCATTCGGAAAATTTAAGCTGCTATTATTTCGTATTTAATCTGCTTGTTATTAATTAATAAACTGAACTATTTAGAAGCGATAGATGCAGTTCTTAAAAATATTATTATTTTTATTTTTTTACTTTTTTTACTTCTGATTAATTTAGATAAAATTGCACTTAATTCATGCTATCACTTTTTAAATCTACAGAAGATGTATAACATCTCCATGTTTGGCTAAATACATAGTCATCTAACATTCTATGATATGTTTCACTATTCTACCTAAGTCATGTCTATGGATAATCTATACCTATGATGATAAACTATATTTAACTTAAAGATTTCCTTTAGATATAGATATTTTAAAAGAATCCTTTAGGCAATCGTTAAAATCTGAACCCTTTCAGATTTTTTTAAAGTATTTTATCTTCTTTTGTTCTCTTCATTTCTGTCATTCACAATACTGTTTATTCTGCTCATTTTTCATTTTAATTTATTTATTTCTTTTGGGTTTACAAGTATGGAATTATTTATTTATTTATTTATTTTGGGTATTAACCTTTCGAATAAAAGTCATTGCAAGAGATTTCCTTTCTGAAAACAGAAAAGAAAAAAGAAAGATGTTAATATATTTTTTACGAAAATTTTCCTTGTTATATAAATTTTATTTCAAGGCTTTTTCAGGTTGTTGTTGTAAGAGTAAAAATGGTGAGAAAAGATGCTATTAAAAAGATGATAACACAGTGGTAGCATGCAAAACCGGTTTTTTTTTAATTATTATTTTAGCAGTTGGTTCGGGCCTAACTACAGCGATAAACTAACTACGGCGATATCGCTGATAAAAGCGTTGCCGTTCAATAATTCAAATTTAAGTAATAAAATAGATGCCAAATGCAAATAAAACAATAGAAAATAAAAATAGAAACGTAAAACTATACTTTAAAATAATAACAAAAAATCTGAGAGCTTTCAGATTTTACATTACGCCCAAAGGGACTTTTTCTAACGTTTTCTGTGCTACCTTTATTTATTAAATATCATGTTCTTCGCACTTAAACCATAAAATTCCATTCAGAAACAATATCGCAAAATAATTTTAAAATGAGCATATCTTTAGAATTTCCGATACACAGTCTCGCTCGCTGGAGATAATTTTTTTCCCGTATAATTTTGCTCACTTTGATATCGTTGAGTTTGTTAATCAAAAATTCGTTGAAGTGTTATAAAATATAAAAGTAATAATAAAAAAAATCAAATTCCAAATTAGGGCTTCCAGATACCCATATTCGGTGGAGGATTACGCTATTCAAAATTGGATGGCTCTAGGTACTTTTGTTTTATCATAATGTGATAAACATACATACATTTATGCAGATTCTTCATTATTTAATTTCATTAAATGTAACACAGGGCGAATAATATTTGGTGGCAACAGCTAAAAAAGTGATACGGACATTTACAGGGAATCATCGCAAAATGCCAAAATGAAATTAACAGCTCTTCTGAGCTGAGGCTCCTTTGGGCTAAAAAAAATATGGTTAAATTGAAATCTATGCTTTGTATCCTTCTTGACTGGAATTATTTAATACAGATTCATAATATATATAAACGTTTTGAAGTTATGCATAAATATTGCTGAAAAGCAAGAAATACTTTAATTCTTAAACTTTACATTGAAAAAATGCAACACTTATCAGTGACGTGACAGAAGTCTATTGCGTGCGTCATCCTTTTTATAATTATAAACCTTTATTTTCAGACGTGAGAAGTTAAAAAAAGAATAAGAGGGAAACGAGCTTAAAAACCAAAGCAATAAAAAAATAGCGTCTGTAAGCGGATTTTCTGAGAAAAACTTGGTATACTCAACCGGTATGCTTCCTCCTCCCCCTTTTGAAGATAAATTTATCGCTATCGACCTTGAAACTGATTGTAACTTAATTCATCCTGTTTTAAACTGTTTAAAGTTAATTCTTAATGACTTTTTCCATTGCTAAACTTATTACTAGAATAAGCTTTACCTCTTTAAATCACAACTTCTTTGTTTTATTTTAGCTTATATATATGATATATATGCATCTTGTCCACAGATGCTGTTACCCGGCCTTAATTTTCGCAACTTTTGGTTGTAGACATATACACACAATTAATGCAATTTTTTTTTTAAATAAAGCAAAGACGCATGTGTTGGCATTTTTTCATTTAAAGAAATCAGTTTTATAAAACTTAACGAAATCTAACGTTTTATACGTTCCTTCGGTTCCTATGCACATGTTGACGAAAATTTTAGTTTTTATAATAATAAATTTTAAACATTCTTTATAAAACATAAAACTCAAAAGGTTTGACTCCTGTGCAAGGAAAATTGACTGAAATATTTAATTTCAAAATTTCCCACTTCTGATGTCGTTTTCAGTTTGCTTTGTGGGGTCGCTTACTAAATAAATTAGAAAAAATTCAAGTTTGATTTTTGTTTTACCCTTAAGTTCCATTCACAGGTATTCTTTTGTGATTTACTAGCGTCTTCATTTAAGAGTTTCCAAAAGTCTAAAAATATATTATTAATATTCCTCTGAAGTTTAATTACTTTAGAGTCACAATCTGAAAATCGGAAGAAAACTTACTCAATTACAAATATTTTTGATTTTTTAATTGCTGCAAATTACGATTGGCTATAGTATAATACTGAAGCCTGCAGATGCTTTCTAAAACAGAAATTCTACAAGATTCTGTGAATAAGATATAAATTTTGAAAGAAAAAATATTGATTAATAATTTTTAGAATCATCTTTCTAGAAATGCTTGTCCCTTAAATACTTTACATCGTAAACCCTTTCCTAACCTGACATTTTATTTTTAGCCTCGTAGAAATGCAAACATTTTGTTTTTCGATTTGTGTATGGCCCCTGAATATGATGCTCGATTTTAATATCAAATAGCTCAGTCAATTTTTGTCGTACAGGAATGAAACTTTTTTTTGCATTTTATTTTTGTGTATATGGATTTTCCTAAACAGACAGATCGGAAAATGGTGTGAAAAGTTAGATCTGATAATTTTAATAAAACTCATTATTTTAAATTTAAAAATGTCAAAAAGAAGAATCTTTACGTCATTTAAAATACTTTTGTAACTAAAAGTTCATGCCTTTGACCAACGGCTGCGAAAGTAAAGGTTGGGTAATGAGTTTTGTGGATGTGGTGTATATATGATAATGACACCGTTTGAGATGGATAAATTTGGAACCGTATTTTTCTAATTACTTATCAATTAATTAGGTCCATTATACAAATACACAGTTTTTCTCAAAACCAAAGGGATGTGCAATCTCGAAAAACATTTTTCTCTAATGAATAACTTTGCAGATTTTGTCATGTTATAAAGCAAATTAAGAAATTTTAAAATATATTTAAATGCTCAATAATCATGTAGAAAAATGGAGTTTAACTAGCGTTTCCTTCAAGAAGAAAATGGCTCTCTTTTATACGATACAAACTGCTCGATATAATGCTTTTGTCCCTATTGTATTTTTAAAGTACACGTAAAAGGAATTATATTGTTACGAAATGCCCAGTTGCGAAAAAATAGCTTCACCGCAAAATGGATTTTAGGGTTGCCAGGAAATGGCAAGGGAAGGCAGGATTGCCATATTTGGCGCTAAATCATCCATTTGGCAAACAAAATTGGTGATAGGCCGTAGACGGATGGAGAACATTCTAGAACGAATTCTTACCGGTTTGGCCCAGAATGTTCTCGAAGGCAAGCCAAAAGCTAAATGAATCCTGCCTGTATGCGGATTAACAGTTTAATGTTCAGTTGGCCGTCGTGTGTATCGCGAGTTGGTGTATCGAGAATGTGCATCGTTGAGGCTATCGAGTGCATCGCGAGTTGTAGCGTGGAGAGTCTTGAGAGTATGTTGAGTTCCGAGAACGATCGAACCGAGTCGGGAGCAATACTCTAGTGCTTTGCTGTGAAGCTTTCTTCACCGTTATAGCCTGATAGCCTGAAGGCTGTGTTGCTGATTGTTTCAGCCTGTTTGCCGCAGTTTTTCGACGACTGTAGACTGTAAACGAGTTTTTGGAACTGTCCTTAGTAATAATGGCTAAATAAACTGTGTTTTGATTCTTCATCAAGTGTTTTCCTCAATCAATCCAAATCCATGAACCCGTAGAAACGCAACAATATAAAAAGAAACTTCGTCATTGAAAGTCATAAAAATTTGGTACATAAATAACTACAGAGATTTCATAAGAATTAAAAACTTTTAAAAGCGACGTCTACAAAGAAATCTATATTATATAGATTATAAATCTGTATGAAAGCCATGAGACAAACTTCATGACATCAATCTTAATTTAAAAATAAAAATAAAAAATTATTTCAGTAATCTCGTTTCACGTGTTATTGAATGAGGTGTAGATGCTTCGCATTTTAATGCCATATTTGTATTCTACGAGAGTGAAATAACTTTCTTCAATACTTCGAATATAGCGTGTTACATTTTATTTATTTTAATTCGCGCTAGTTCTTCTACAGATACCCGCAATGGATTCATTATCATGCTCTCACGAGTCTCCCTGGCAAAGATAGATGGCCTTTTCCCAAGTCCCAGGAGCTTCCTTATGCAGTGATCCGATACAAAAAAAAAAAGGACTTTTTTCATTTTTAAAAATGGCAACGCTGGCAAAGTTCCTGCACGTCAACGCCCTCAGAGACGAACATAGAAATTAATATTACGAGTAATGGGCGAGGGCATTGCAAGCGGTAGAATTAATGAAAAATACTAAAAGGAAAGGAAATTAATGTGTTTTAATATTGCACTTCGAGAGCTAACTCCAATAAATAAAGCAGTTAGAGAGGAATGTTAATATATGCTTGCGAGCTTATTTTTATTTCTTCATTTAATGAAAAACTTAATCAGTTTTTCTCGAATCACTCTGATACAGTTCCAAGGAAGAGGAGGGGGGAAAAACCCTACTCTAATTATTATTATTATTATTATTATTATTGGTTTTGTTTGTTGGCTGCTCAGACTGTATGGTGGTTAAGGATGCTGACTTCCGTAACCGAAGGACTGAGTGCGTATCGTGTATAGTGTCTGTGCAGCAAGGAGGCATTCAAAATACTTTTTGAGCCAAAGTCCCCTCAAGTGGTTGGCGGCAGGGGAAGAAGAGTGGAAGACCCTGAGACCGCCTTCCCTGGTGTGTTCTCAATCAAAGTTGGAGTGGAGCTTAACAGTTAGCAAGGCCAGCGATATTTAATGTACGTCCAGGAATGCAAAGTTCCCAGCTTTGCTTCAATCTGCATCTATACCACTTTTTTAAAGGACTTCAGTTTACAGAATTTGAGAAAAAAAAAGGTGAAGTAAAGGCTTGCTCTCTTAGCCTGTATTGCGACGCACCAGCGGGTCGAACGGTGAAATCGGTAAACACTGGTAGTTAGACGGGAATTCAAATAAATGTCCACAAACAGACTAGCTGTATGAATTTAAGATTATTTAGATCATGGGAAACACGCGAAAGATATCTGCCTAATGGCAGGGATGCCATCATGTAGGAATTTGTAAGGTAAACTGGCTCGTATTTACATTGCACAAAGGGAAATAGGCAAAAATTTCCATGCAGCCAGAATGTTCGCCGAAATCTGAGTCCGGATCGAATAGTGCTCAATGATTTAACCCCTTTGTGTCTGAAAGGCTCTCCAACTTTATAGGAATTTTCATGTTTTCTTCATGTGAAATGTGAATACGAGTTTGTTTTTCTTTAAAAAGTCCTCCACGAAGATATCTCTTTCATCACGTAGACAGAACTCTCTTGCTTTGCCGTAATTCAAATAATCCATTTCTAGTCGTTGCTGAATCTTGCTTATTAACTATCCAAGTAATAAAGACTTTTTTTGTTGATTTATCTCCCATACAGATTAAATAATAGACTATGGATTGAAATATTTTAGCAAAACATAAAAAGGCTATTTGCCTATTTTATTTTATTTTTTAATTTTTAGTTATTATTATTTAAAATTTCTTCCTTTCTTTATTTATTTGCCTGTGAAGGAGGATGTTTTCGTGCATAAATGTACGAAAGAAACTGCGTCTTATTTATGGTACATATGGGGGGGGGCGGGTATGACAATGCCATGCAGCCAGCCCATTCTCTTGGAGTTAAGTAATAGAAACAGTAAAAAACAAGTAAAACTAAATTATGTACTTAAAGCGCAGCACAGTTATCAATAATGCAAAAAATTGAATTGCAATTTAAAGTTACGCTGTATATTGCAAGGACTTCCAGATCAATGAAAATAGATTAGTGTTTAAAATTAAACTGTAAATGTATATATACTGACATAATAAACGGCGCTGTCTCCTCTTGGTAACATTAATGGTGTCATTGCTCATAAAACAGTTAGATGCACTATAAATTATCTCAAATAAATACACATTAAAAATTTAATTCTCTCAGTTTGTTATACACTGATTTGTAAGCATTGCCATGAACCGAAAAACTAAACTCTACCGCAAAATAACAATGGCTAGCAATCTTTGCAAAGAGATTAAAAAGAAAATTGAAATTGAATTTTTTTAACTATTTACTCGTACATACTTACTATATACGAATAAAAAAGTCTGATGTGTACACCACAACCCCCCGGGGGTCGACGTAGAGTACTCTGCGAAGCTACTGGCTAGGATCTGTACCTAGGCAGTCTCGGCCACGGGGGTATAAAATTTATGAACTTGGCAATTCCTGGGTCCATGGGGTAAGTCTTTACTTGCTCTTCATGGGCCGGGAGGTGTTAGTCCCCTCCACCAGAGTATTGGTAGCCAAATAGCAAACTGGACCATTGAGCGTCTGGTCACTGCTGTCCTTGGTATTCCATGTAAAGCCTAAGGAGAGGGGCATCCCGTGTAGTGCTGGCAGGTAGCCTAAATCAACGGCCTGTCATCGCCCACACCACCGTGGTCTCGGTCCAGTCGAGACGGTGGTCTTGACTGGTCCGTGTTTAGCGGTGGGTCGGCTAAACTTTGAGCGTTTAGCAGAGGGAGCCTAATAAAATTGTTGGTGTCTCGAGGATGTGGGACCTCGGGCCCAGCAGGCGTGCATAGTCATCGGTAACGGGTTAACATAACTCGTTACTCCCCGAGTGTTGTTAAGTCAACGGGCGGCGGTAGGAGTTAGTTAGTTAGTGTACACCACACGACTTCCTTGTACGAAATATTAAATTATACGCATTTTTTCATGCCTTTCATTTAAACGTATTTCCTCGAATTTCATTATGGATATATTTCTCATTCAATTAATTCATTTCTCATTTCGCGACAAGGCAAAAATATAAAAAAACTCAAAATACCTATATAAAAAGTGAAAGATATAGGAAAATATAAAACCCCAAACACAGTTAAAGCAATTAAAAAAAACTACAATTAAAATTACATATAATTATTACATTGATCGTATATACGTATTATATACGAATAAAAAAAATCTGATGTGTACACCACATGACTTTCTTGTACGGAATATTAAATTATACGTATTTTTTTTGCCTTTCATTTAAACTTATTTCCTCGAATTTCATTTGTGATATATTTCTCATTCAATTAATTCAGTTCTCACTTCGCGACAAGGCAAAAATACATAAAACTCAAAATATTTATATTAAAAATTGAAAGATATAGAAAAATATAAAACAACACTAAATACAGTTAAAGCAATTAAAAAAAATTACAATTAAAATTACATCACACACACACACACACACACACACACACACACACACACACACAAGCAATTCAGCCAGCGGGTAAGAAGCACAAAACTGAAAATTTACTTTTGGCTCACTCGGCAAAAAGACGCTGAAGCCGTAGAAACTTTAGTGCAGAAACTGTAGAAACTGCAGGAATTTTTTGTGGACGCTATACTGAGTCATTTAATAACTTAAATGACAATTCCAGAATTTATTAAGCATAATTTAATTCACAATAATAAAAGAAGACGTTTACTTTGTTCTTGCGAAGCTTAGTTTCTCTAGATTGGCAGCAAATCCACTATTCTGCTAAGTTTCAAATGTAAACAAATATGGCTGCTATGGTAAAAAAATTAGGCTTAGCCGCACTCAAACAACTTTTAAATTATTGATAATCCTATAACTATAACAAACAGGTTAACTAAAAGCATAAAAACCTTAACCGGAAGATAGGAACAACAGAATTCAATGATTTTAAAGCAAAAAATGCACAGTTTGCAAATATATAAGAATAAGAAAACTGAGCTCACTGAGCCGAATAACAGAGTGTGTATATATATTTATGTATTTCTGGTGCGGCCGATTGCAACCAAAATAGGAGGTGCACATCTGCATGTTATAACAGTCCTATATACAAAATTTAAACGTTCTGAGGTTATTCGATTTTGAGTTATGCGAGATAAATACATACGAAAAAATCTCTTCTGAATGCGTTTTAAATCAGTTTTATAATTCGTTTTGGGAAAAAGAGTTCTTTATTCTATCCTTACATACAGATGTCATGCAAAAATATTGTTGAATTGCATTCGATAGTTATCAAAATGGATATTTTCGTTAAAATATGATATCCGAAATTTTTCACGATTACAATACTTTCTTTTCACTTCTACAAGGAAGCCGCCCAAACGGGATAGTGGTTAGGGAAGCCTGACTGCGATACTGAAGGGCCGGGGTTCGAATCTCGGAGAAGGCATGGATGTAAAATTGTCTGTCCCTTCATAGGAGGTAGCGGT
>KL822930.1:0-17405 GCA_000611955.2 Stegodyphus mimosarum | reverse complement strand
CTCAATATTCCAAAAACTCTGCGCTAAACTTTGTAAGGTTTATCCTAATTTTATTAACATTTAAGTTATGCAACCTTTTCTATCTGTTCTAATTTCAGCTAACAATTTCCTACAAGAATGTAATTTCAGAAGTGCAATGAATGCAAATGAGTAAGAGTACTATTTAAGTCGATGTTTCGCCAACTTCGTGAGAGAGAGTCTGATTTTCCTGACTAGCGAGCGTTTGCCTTTTGGCTACGTTCTCTCTTAGCTCGGCCATACTTTAGGCCCTTGCTTGGCTTCGCCGATTTAATTAATATTTAGGGACCAACTACTTAGAATCCTGATTGCTTCGGCTATACCTTTCAGTTAGCTTCAGTTAAGCTTAGTTAAGTTTAATTTTATAATCATTTAAGTTCAAGCCCAAGTGGAGGCTTTGTGTATACTCCGAGTTAGGAGTTGATTGTATTTATTTTGAAAAATAAAGGGTAGGTCACTTACCCTTCTTACGTCTTACGTGTTTATTCACACACTTAAACGATGAAGGAATTATTGATGATTCCTTTATTTATGAAATATCATATTCTTCGTACTTAAAGCATAAAATTCAGTTCAACAGGAATATCGCAAAATATTTATTTTTAAAAAAAGCCTACCTTTAGAATTTCCTATATACAGTCTCGCGCGCTGAAGATAGGATTTTTTTACAGTATTGCCATTGCTCGCTTTGAAATCGTTGAGTTTCTTAATCAAAAGTTAGTTAAAATGTAACAAAATATGAAATCGATAATAAAACAAATTCCAAATTCGGGCTTCCAGATACCCACATTTTGAGGAGGATTATATTATTCAAAATTGGATGGCTCTGGGTACCGTTGTTTTATCACAGTGCGAAAAAAATATATATTTATGCAGATTTTTCATAATTTAATTTCTTTAAATAAACACAGGGCGATAATATTGGGTGGCAACAGTTTATTATATATTTATGCAGATTCTTCATAATTTAATTTCTTTAAATAAACACAGGGCGATAATATTGGGCGGCAACAGTTTGAAGAGTGATACGGATATTTACAGGGTATCGCCGGAAAATGCCAGAATGAAATTAATAGCCCTTCTAAGCCAACGCTCCTTTGGGTTAATAGAAAGGGTAGTTTAACCTTTGCAAAACATTGTCATATTAATTCAGACCGAGTAATAATTCTCTTGCCTCTAGCAAAGTCTGAAGGACATTGATTGGACTTAAAGGGGTTTTCCTATTTAAAGTTCTAACTTAGAACCCCACGAACACTGACATGCGAATAATCGTTTAAGTGTGTGAACAGAACACGTAAGACTTAAGAAGGGTTTAAAACCCTTTATTTGTCAGCATATTTGCAATCAGTTCCAACTTGGAACTTTACGCAACGCCGCCAATCGAGCTTGAACTTAAAATAATAATAATTTAAACTAAAACTGAGCTAGTTAAAAGGTATAGCCGAAACTATCAGGGATCTAACTAGTTGGCCCGTAAGTATTAATTAAATCGGGGAAGCCAAGCCAGGGCCTAAGGTATGGCCGAGCGTAATAACAGCTAAGAGAGACGTAGCCAGAAGGCAAACGCGCGCTAGTCAGGGAATCAGACTCTCTCTCTTGAAGTCTGTTAAGTGACGCAGCAAACTCACTCACCTGACTTAAACCCAATCGAGCATCTGTGGGACCATCTCGATCGAGTTGTTCGCGCCATGGATCCTCAACCGCGTAATCTAGCGCAGCTGGCCACGGCATTAGAGTCGGCATGGCTCAACATCCCAGAGAACACCTTCAAGGACCTATGTGACTCTCTTCCTGCACGTCTCGCAGCAGTCCGCTCTGCGAAAGGTGGTTATTCTGGCTTTTGACAGATGGTCACATTAATGTGACTGGACTGTGTAATACTCTTTCTGATTTGCATTACCTGCGTTTCTGAATTTACATTCTGGCAGGAAATTGTAAGCTGAAATTAGAATAAGATAGGAAGGATATAAAACTTAAAATAACTGCTAATTAACTTAGGATCAACCTTACAATATTTCTACACAAATAAGAATCCCACAGTATGAAAATAATTTTGATGAAATTCCTTTGTTCATTTGAGCTGATTATGCAGGAAAATTATTAATAAGAAATATTAAACATTTTGCAGGAGGTTTAGTTGCTTTTCACGCTATCTTATTACGAACATAATTCAGCAAACCTGCCACAAAGGCTACATCTAGTATGTCACTTTTAGTGTTAAAAATAGTTGTGAAAAGCGCATTAAAATACAAAACCAGGCTCTTGCTATGAAATGTTTCAGGAAAACTCTTACTAGAAACAGTACTGGCATTTCTGAGGACCATTTACTCTGGTTAAGAGGACGTCTTCCTTTATCTGATAGCCCAGAAATCTCTCAAATCAAAGAATCGATTAATTGGGTATCAAGAGCTTTGCAATGAACGGAAAAAAGTAGGGAATTATTGAGTAGACTGATCGGACTAAATTATACGAAGGTTTGAGTTCAGTTTGCCAGCTTTGTCCAATTGCAGTAAAAACACCACAAAATACATTTATATTAATTCATTTTCTTTATTATTGCAAACTACTATAATGCAATTTTAGTATTAAGTTTCATATGAAAGAACAATTTCTTAAAATTTAGAAAACAATCGAAAAACATTTGCTTCAGTAATTTAGTACTTCAGTGATACTATTTCGTTTTATTGAATACCGTTTTATATATATATATATTGAATTGATTGATTGAATACCGTTTTATATATACTATACCGTTTTATTGAACACAAAAGTTGCATTATTAGAATACACTTAGAAAGATGCTAATTCAAAATTTTTGAAAAAGTTGACGGTACTTGAAACTTTTAAAATTAGAATGATTTTTAAAATTACATTGAGTCTGATTTTTGGCAGACTTGAGAAAGAAGCACCATTTTGTATTTTTTCGGCAAATTTTCAACAATTTTCTACCAAATTAAAACATGTAAAATAAATCAATTCTAAGTATAAGTGAATGTCAGTTTCGTATGTGGTTAACAATGCATAGAAAGGTTATCCCTAGTCAAATACAGTTATCGTTTAGTCAATAAGGATTTATTAACTTTACAAACCAGTTAATTGACGTTAATTATCTTTACTGTCTTTTCGCTTTCCGGCTAGAATGATAATTTTCAGTTCGCTGAAGGACACGTTATTAGTTCATTTTCTTGAAAGCAGTTTATCTGCATTGTCGCGTTATACAGAATCAAATCGCTATTTAGTCAGGTAACAACGTGGTCTCAAGTAGGCCATAATTTTCAGTTCGCTGAAGGACACGTTATTAGTTCATTTTCTTGAAAGCAGTTTATCTGCAGTGTCGCGTTATACAGAATCAAATCGCTATTTAGTCAGATAACAACGTGGTCTCAAGTAGGCAGAACACGCTCTAAAATCAGCTTGGCAAAACTTCGCTTGAATAGCGCTTCTTTCTCTCTCAGTCTCGCTTGTATCTCATTTACATTCTGATATGAAAAGCGTGGATGAAAAACGAAAGCGACAGAAAAGTTACTTAACTCAATTAACTATTAGTCAAAAACTAGCAGAAGCACCCGATGCCAGTTAAGTTAGATTGAGAATAATGCAACTAACAACAGACAGAACGATACCGCTGTAATCATTCTCTAATAACGATGCAATAAATACGATTCATAGTCATACATTTTTCAGTCTGATACGATACGGAACCCACATAAAAAATATCGATAGAAAAATAAGCTAATTCTCTCTCTTTATGTCAGCAACAATGGCACGCAGTTCATCAAATGTTCGTAAAAGCTCAAGTTCCATGCATTATGTCACCTATACTGAATTTTAGTCTACTAAATGTGGCAAAAAATTTATCATAATCGATCAGAAATCAATAAAGCGAACAAACAAATACACAAACAGACATTTTTCTTTATATGTACAGATTTTTTCTGAATTTTAGTCTACTAAATGTGGCAAAAAATTTATCATAATCGATCAGAAATCAATAAAGCGAACAAACAAACAAATACACAAACAGACATTTTTCTTTATATGTACAGATTTTCTAAAACTTACAAATTTTTGATTAATAAAGTCTACGATTTGAAAGCGAGCAGTACCAACACTTTTCGAAATAAAACATTTTTATCTCGAACGCGCGAGACTGTTGCCACTTGGAAAAAGGAGTGCGAAAATGAGCGCTTTCAGAGTTTTTAATTAATATTTCGGTTGATCAAAGTTGTACGAAGATGAGAATAGCGAAAATGGCTTCCCACGAATTTTTAGAATCGGGATTAATGTATTTAATGTTTGGCAATGCTATTTTTATTTCATCCTAAAACTTAGAAATTTTTTAATCAACAAACTCTAGGATTTGAAAGCGAGCCGTGGCAACAACTTTTGAAATAAAGTATATTTTCATCCGGCATGGGCAACTACGTCTCGTTCAAATAGACAGAGTCTGCAAAGACTGCAAAATAAACTTCTCAGGATTATTACAGACGCACCTTGGTTTGTGCGTAATTCTTCTATTCATAGCAGCTTAGAAATAAAGCCGCTAGATAGTGAGATTCTTGTTTCCTCACACAATTTCTTCATGAATTCTGATCGACATAGCAATGAAGTTATTAAGAACATGGGAAATTACGATTATACCATTATTCAGCGGTGTAAAAGACCCAGAACTATCCACCATAATTCGCAATGGTGACTGTAAACAGTGTATATTTGTATATATGTAAATATTTTTAAATTTTTCAAGATTCTATGTTTAACCAAGATAATTTGTTTTCTACTTAGATTTTCACTATGTAAATGCATTTTTATTGCTATTGGATGCCAGATTAGAGCACTCTAGATTCTGGCTGGACAAAGCACTTAGCTCCACCCACTTCAGATAGACACAAGATGTTAACTGCGCCAAGCCGGCAGTCAGAGACGAGACGGAAAGGAGGACGGACGCATGGGATGCCTCTCTGCTCCAGTTCAACCATCGACACTGCTTATCTTAAGATATGCCACTACATCGCTATATTGCTATTTTCAACGCCATTTTGCTACTCAACAAAGATATGCTTCACTCTTTCAGTGATGCCTGCTTTCGTATCGCCGCAACGGGACGCGTAATGGCAGACCGCGCATTCAGTTGAACAATGTTAAACGAATTACGCACATTGCGCATGCCCAGAAGAGAGTTTGGCGCAATTACGACTTTGGCGTCATTTTAAAAGAAGATAAATATGGTATATGGTTGATGTTCTTTTATCTGGACGTAAACAGTTCTGTTTTTAAAACTTGTTAAGTTGTACGTTGCTTCATTACTTAGGTGTAAATATCGATTGTAAACTCCCCAAGTTTTCGTTTAAGAAGGATTACAAACATTACATGATATTGTTTATTGATTGTATTTCTGAGGAATAAAAGCAATCGATTATTTACCATGCGTTCCATTCATAAATACTTTAACTTAAGGAATATATCGAATTTAAATTACTGAATTAAAGCCAAAGAAATTATTACAAATAACTGATATTAAATGTAATGTTTATGAACAAAATAAACCAAAACGAAATGAAACAGAAGCAAGTGCAATAAGCACAAAAAAAGTGTCCATAGTATTACAATCGTAAAGAGTCGCTAGGGCCTACATGACGAACAGTCTTGTGTACGGTTATTTATTTTTATTCGTCAGTATTTTCTCTCACGCCAACGGTACACTATTGAGCACGCGCAGTAAGCGAAATTCGTTAACATTAATCAACTCAATGTGCGGTTTGCCATTACGCCAACGGGACTTACAACACATACGTGCAGAAGTATTTCCTGAATTATCATGGATGAAACTTTTACTATTAGGAACCAGTAAGGATAATAATAGATGGGTAAAGACCTCCGGGTCGTACACCGATTATACGAGTGACGACCTAAGACTTAGATTTTCATCTCCAGCTTGCGAGACTGTTGCCACTCGGAAAAATGAGGACGAAAATGATCGTTTATCTGAGTTTTTAATTTATATCTCTGATTTTAGCTCATTTTTTTTTGGAAAAACGTGGACGTTGACCTTTTCTAGAACCCAGAAAAGAATTGTATAAAGTTTGGTGACGTTAGCTATAGTAGTGACTGAGTTATTAGAGGACAACCAAACACATAGATTTACTCTTTATATATATGTTACCTTTAAAGTATGAAATCCGTTATTTTATAGAATACCTAGTTATTCCATGAAATAACTGATCGTGTCCGTTAAAGTGTAAAACTCTCTTGTATTTCATGGTTTAACTAGTTATTTCATAGAATAACGATCTGCAGTCCGTTAAAGTGTAAAATAATCTATATCATATATTTCGCTTTTTAGTATAAGGTACATTTACGTTTCGTTTAACAATATGGAATGTTCGTGTAAAATCCAGTGTGTCGACAAAAAATTTTTTTCTTTTAGAAATAATGTTTTTCGTAATTCCAAGTGTCATTTTAGTAATCCTTGTTGTAACAAATGATTTTATGGTACGTTTCCATAAATACCATTTATACGCTGCGTAAATTAGATAAATTGCTTCTTTTTTATTTTAGTTGTCTATTATTAGTTTATTTATAGAATACCTAGTTATTTCATTTTAGATAAATTGTTTATTTTACACTTTAACTATCTCTCATTAGCTAATTTATAGAATACCTAGTTATTTCATAGAATGACTAGTTAAAGTGTCAAATTCTTAACATATTACACACTTTAACGGACACGATCAGTTATTTCATGGAATAACTAGGTATTCTATGAAATAACTGCATTATATACTTTAACGGTAACATATATATATGTGTAGATAAATCCTCTTAAACGCAACACTATTCAAAGCTTGTACAAAGAGCGAAGCTTGCACATTCTCTCAGTACTCCGAAGTCAGCTCTGAACTCAAAACTGGAAATTGCTGCTCTGTCTAGTCTATGTATAGTTTCTACGAGACGTCGAGAAATCTCTAGTACCTTCCTTTTCTCGAAATTACGCGAAGGCATATACAGTTAAACTCAACGATATAAAAGGCTGAGTCAACTTCCGCGCGTATCTGTATACCCTCTGGGCTAACTACTATTTATACAGATGATAAATGATAATAAAAAATAATATGGCGTCCACCTCTTTATTTGGTAAATTAAAGGATTAACCGCATATTCCCCCCAAATATTTTAAAAAAACTAATGCGAATTCGAAACAATGAACAAAATTGAAGAACTATGCTGATATGAAATAAAACAAGTGGCGAGAATAAAAATATGACATGGAGCTGGGTATAAGTACACGTGTCTTTTAGGAACAATTTACAAAAATTCAAAATTTTACATTCTGGCTGCCAATGAATGAATGGTTGTCGCTATAGCGCATCTGATCTGCGCAACTGGCAGGATATTTAAGAGGAGAAATTACGATTCCAGGTCATAAATTCTTCACGAATTTCATTCCGTGTACTCTGGTAGACAGTAACTATGCCTCGCATACAGTGTGCACGAACGATATGCGCAGGTGTCAGAATTTGAGAGAGGTCGTGTAGTTGGGCTCAGAAGCCGGTTGGCCTTATCGGCGAATAGCTCGACATTTCAACAGGAGCTATGCCACTGTTAGACGATGTTGGCACGAATAGGTGAACCATGGCCGAACACAGCGTCAAAAAGGAAGCGGTAGGCCTAGAGGAACGACAGAACGTGAAGACCGTGCAATCGGTATAACGGCACTCACAGCCCCAGATACATCATTATCATCGATTGTACTTGCAACTAGTGTTTCAGTGACCGCAAGGACCGTTCATAGACGGGTCACAGAAAGGGGGCTGAAGTCACGGCTTCCCTTGCGCCGACTACCATTGACCTCTGTACAACGTCAAGCCCGTTTGCAGTGGTATCGGGCACATTCACACTGGAATGTCACTGACTGGAATAGAATAGACTTCAGTGATGAGCCCCGATAACCAGCGAAGGCGGAGACGCCCCGGACAGCGGTGTGATATCAACCCGACTGTCTTCCGGCAGACAGGCCGACAACCAGGAGTGATGGTCTGGGGTGTCATTTCATAGAAGGACTCCTTTGGTTGTTATCTGTCGCAGCCTTACACACAGCGGTATGTCGACGAAGTTCTAAGGCCCGTTGTGTTGCCTTCATGTCACGCCACCATGGGCTTACATTTCAGCAAGATAGTGCCACTTCACATGTTTCTACTGCTTGCCGAACATTACCTTGGCCAGCAAGGTCGTCGGATCTCTCTCCTATTGAGCACGTTTGGAGCATTATGGGCAGGGCCCTCCAACTAGTTCGGGATGTTGAGGATCTAACGAGCCAGTTGGACAGAATTTGGCACGATATCCTTCAGGAGGACATCCGCAACCTGTATCAATCGATGTCAAGCCGAATAACTGCTTGCATAAGGGCCAGAGGTGGGCAAACGCGTTACTGACTTTTTCACTTCAATAAATCATCCAGTTTTTTTAAACTGTAATCATATGGTTTTCTGTACATGTACATCACTTCTACCGATTTTCGTCCCAATCGGATAACTCCTTCTTGGTGCGGCCTTTTTATTTGTCTAAGAGTGTATTTAGGGTAAGTAATTAAGGATAGCAATTTTGGTTTGAATTTCTTTTAATAAAATCTACGTTACGAGAAATAAAACGCAAATCGCAAATTTTTATTGAGTAGCCAATTAAATATATCTTTCCCGATAAGAATTAACAATACGCGACAAAAAATATGCTCGTAAATTAAGTAATATCAAGATTACCATCCAAATGTATTAACGAAATAATATGAAGCTTTGAAAGGAATTAAGTTTCATTAAAAGTAAGTTGGAATGATCTTATCAATGAATTGAGTAATTATTACATAATATTAAACACTAAAAAATTTTGGATAAAAGCGGGAGAAACGCAAAATATATTTCGCTATAACTCATCTGGATTTGAAGAACGTTTCTCTCAAAATGGTAATTATCTTAAATCCACTTTCGAGAGAGCAGTGTTTTTCAAAGAAATAAATTCATATCTCGGTAATGATAAAAATTGAGAATAAGCTTTGAACTGAAAAAAATAATCTTTAAAATTTATTTTACAGCGTTTAATTATATATTTCTTTCTAGTAATGATGTTTCATTTTCCCTGTTAATTAACATTTAGGGATATGAAACAAAAAATGGGTATTTAAACATAATATATATTTAATAAATGTAAGGATATTATACACATATACAGAGGCTGTTCGCATATTTTTAACCGATTTTGCTTTGCTATAAAAATATTCGTCTGCTCGCAATTTTTTTAACTGCAACTATATTTTTTGAAAGTATAGATTATCATCTGCCACTTGACAGTTTTGTTTTCATGCAAAATGGCGGCTTTAAAGAACCAATAGATGCCAGGCTATGTCTGTGCCCTTTAGAAGAAAATTACTCGTATATAGTTATTAAGGAACCCTGTAAAAGCGATGGGTTTTCGATGACTAAGGTTAGGATTGGTAAAATTGTCAACAAGAAAAAAAAATAGAAACTAATGTTATATAAACTGAAATGTTTCAGATTTTAAATTACGCCCAAAGGGGCGTTTTTTTAGCATTTTGTGTATTACCTTTATTTATTAAATATCATGTTCTTCGCACTTAAAACATAAAATTCAGTTCAAGAGCAATATCGCAAAATAATTTTAAAATGAGCATATCTTTAGAATTTCCTACGCACAGTCTTACGCGCCGGAGATAAAAATGTTTTTTCTGTACAACGTTGCCATTGCTCGCTTTAAAATCCTCGAGTTTGTTAATAAAAAATTCGTTAAAAATTTACAAAATATGAAATCAATAGTAAAACAAGTTCCACATTTCAAATTTGGGCTTCCAGATGCCCATATTCGTAGTAGGATTACGTCATTCAAAATTCGATGGCTCTAGGTACCGTCGTTTTATCACAATGCGAGATACATACATACATTTACGCACATTCTTCACTATTTAATTCCTTTAAATGTAATACAAAGCTGCAATATTTGATAACAGCAGTTTGAAAAATGAACCGACATTTAAAAAAAGTGAGAGTTTGGCTTCAAGCGGAAAAATTGTCCCAAATGCATGTCCAAGGAAAAACCGGAATGTTTCGAATGTTGCAAAGGTAAGATTTTAAATGTTAAAAGAAACTCCGCCAATTCAGAGGACAGGTGCAAAATCATTAAAATGCTCAGTATCAACTGTAAACAAAGTGATTAATGCTGAGTCGAATCTTAAAAAGGCGTAAAATCATAATGCGCGTCTTCTTTCTCCAGGACATATAGCCAAACGCAAAACGTGCTACAGAATGTTTCATGAAGACATTTATCCGGACGAAAATGGAAAAATATTGTCACAGTAGATGAATCTTGCGAGGGAATACCCTTCATTCATGTCCCTACCAGATATCCGGATATGTCAACTGTAGATGTTTTCTCTTTTGGACTCTTAACAAGTGGATTGCCCAAACGTCGACCTACAAGTCTTAGAATTTGGAAAGATTTTCAAGAGGAATGGGATAAGATACGTCTTCCTATACTACAAAAGACTTTATGCTCTTAGAAAATTACGGTGTGGAAAGATAGTGTAGAATATGGGTTATCAAACAGAACATTTAAAACACTATAATTTCAGGTATTATATTACTCTAAATACAATGAAAATCGCCTAAAATGTGTGCGAACAGCCTTTGTAGTTACTGATCTTTCAAGAGATAAATTTATCCTGAAAGTGTACTTTTACTTTAGCTGTCTTCAGTCAAAGTAACTGAAGTGAATAATTACTTTTAATTTCCTGACTGAAATGTGGTTAGTATTTGTTCGAACAAATAGCAGCTGAAAAGAATGAATTTACCTTTTGAATTCCCGTTTTCATTTTAAGTTTCACGAAAGCTTAAAAGTGGCAAGAATCTTGACAGGCAGCGTTAAAGACAAGAATACTTTACAGGATTTCTGTAGCTTCTAGTTGATTTCGGAAACATAACTGTAGTCCTGAGTAAGAACGCTTACTAAAAGGTATGTTCATGCGTGGGTAGAAGATACAACAAAGATTAGGAGGGTTCAAAGTACCCTTTATTTCCTTATCGATTTTACAGACGATCCCGTACTTCGGGGTACAAAGACCAACCACTTGTGGTCTGAACGTAAAAGAATATAAGACTACTAACTAACTAAAATTTAAATAAGAGCTAACTTTTAATATTTACACAGATGACTAGCCTTTTAAATTACTACTTTTGTAGTACGCAAACTGCAGAAAACTACAATACGTCTTTAACTTTCAAGAGGGTTAACCTCTGGCCTTAAAGGCGGACAGTAACTGATGGCAAGCTCGTGTGAAGACTCGTAGTAAAAGGGCTCTCTTTCCTCCTTTCTACTCTCTTGGCAAAAAGCCACAACTTAAATACTTAAGCGTTAGCAAGTACAATTTGCATTAACATATTCACGCGTTCATCCTGGGCGGAAGTGGGAAATAAGAGATAATAAAGTTTTAAAATAAAATAAACGTTAGTGAACTTAAAATCCTTACAACTTAAAAGAATAAGAATTCTATGCTTCCTGAGCAGCTATATATTATACTAGTAATTTTAAAAGACGAATTCATAACTCCGTTTAAGTACATAAAACAATTATTTTTTGTAATTAAAGAATACCATATTAATTTGGAATTCAAACAAAAAAAATCAGCGTTATATTTGCAAATTTTCACAGGACTATTTTCGATGGTTTTACCGAACCACCATCCTCAGCTGCCAAAGTGCAAATGAACGGGATAAGATACAGGGAATAGGCAAGATAAGATGAGAATGGCTGGACAAGAGTTAAACTACTTACGCGATCTATGATGAACGACAACTAAAACATAATTTCCTTAAAGACTGAAGGCAAAGCTGGATTGGAATTAGAATCGTTAACCAGAACAGAAAGATTTTTTTCCAATGTGAAACGCCTCTAGAAAATCTAATTCACCAATAAAAGCTTTTTTCCAATGTGAAACGCCTGTAGAAAATCTAATTCACCAATGAAAGATGTTTTTGAAAAATTTTGGCTGCAGAAAATTTGAAAGTGTGATTTTCGGACCAACAATGCTGGGCACCAGAGGACTTCTGCGTTTCCTTTTTTCTAACATATACCTCATGTTCCTTAGCGCGAAATTTTACGGCTCTTTTAGTTTGGCCAATGTAAATTAAAGCACATTAGCAAGGAATCCTGTAAATAACACAGGAATTCATATCCGGTACGGGGTCCTTGAAGTATGGAACTCGGAATTTTATTGATAGGAGACTAAACTACTCGAAAGTTAAATTTCTGTAAAATACGTGCAATTTTATAGCTAATTGATGGAAACAAAGGTATGACAACATAATTCTTATAATCTAAAATAGTAGTTTGCCTTTTGGTGTGTTACTCATAGTTCCAAAATCTGATCTTCTGTAAATTACTTCTAGTTCCGTTTTCAGAGGATCCTTCTGTAACATGGAATAGACATCAGGTGTTCATCAAGAATCTAACTTTGTAAGGTTTCAGTTTAAACTAAAAAAGTTTTATTTTAGTTTCCCCTTTCCTATGATTTCTTATTTCAACTTCCCGTTAGAATGAACGCGCGTTTCAGCTTTATGCTAATTTGAAGTGGAGCCAAGTTTATATTTAAACGGTAGCGAGGAACTACTCGGTGTGAGAGCTTTTAGTCTCAGATCACTGCTGCTCTGTTCGACGTTCGCCTGACTAGTTAGTATTTAAATTCTTAGCACTGTTACTCATTGAAGTAATCTAAGTGCGTTAGTATTAGTTAAATCTTGCTACGCACCATTTAGCACTGAGGCCAACCTCGCGTTTATAGCTGTGAGCAACAACTACTTAATTTCTACTCAACCTTAGTTTAAATTATTTGATTGTTCAGTTTAGACCCAAGTGCGGTCATTATTTTCTGTAATCCCTCCCGAGTTGGGAAGTGGCTGTACATAATTGTGGTTTAATAAAAGATGATTTTAAGTCTTTCTTACGTGTAGTCATTCTACCACTCAAAGTATTCTACCACCGAACATAGCTGCATTCAGGTCGCTGTTCAAGATCAGGACTTACTTTACTTCACGAATATGTTCGCCAAGAGTATGCACCGAACACTCAGTCCTGACAACTTGAGGACTTTTTCTCGTACTGTTGGAATTTTGGAGCTTCGAGAAGAGAATGAGCAGAGCAGTAAAAATAAAATCTTTTACTTAATTCATGATAGTATGACATATATTTTTAGCTGATTCAGTTCTCTTTATATGAATATTTTCTCTTCCTTTTTTCTTGAAGTTTCGTATGATTCCGATTTTTCCTCTGCCACTGTGTCTATTCTGTTCTTTTCTTTCTGTAATGACTGCTAAAAAGCATTTACTAACTTTCTAAGGAGTGCTACATCAGTTAATGTTTTCTGAGGCTATTTGAATAACACATCGACATGTGACCTAATGTTATGAAACACTGTAAACCAAAACACAAATTCCTAGTCTGTTAACACACGGCGAATAGCCTCTGCTTGATTCATTGCTACAGCTTGTTTAGATGGGTTTTTTTTTATTTAAAGAAAGAGAAATCCTCGTGTGTTTGGGATGAGAGTATTTAACTTATTTAATATATTACATTTGATGTGTTGAGAGGAGAATATTTTAACTGCTTAATTAATAATGTTGGGTGAGAAACCCCTGTCAATAGCCACTGCTTTTAAATAATTTAGTTCTTGATCAAGAGCCAATTTGGAAGAGCAAATCTGGAAGAGCAATGCCATATTCTTAAACTTCTCTCGTTTTGTACTCTATTACTCTAAAATCAGTACTTTAACGACTGCCGTAAATTCGACGACTAAACGAAACTCTCGACATGTTCCACATTTTAATGTGAGGCTAGACTTGTCTTATGGAAGTTTCTGATCAAAGATTAGAAAATTGAGGAGGACAATTTAACGGAAAGATAGTATGACATATACACTTTAACACTGTTCTGTGGGGTAACAGCTTCAGTAACAGTGGAGGTGGTATTGCGATTAAAAAGAATAATAATTGCAGTAATCTTAATATTTCAAACATCGATATTCAGAAATTTTCAATGAGTTGACTTTTGCTAAACAATTGTAAAGACAGACATTAATATTTTTTGAAGCAGGAGTCACGAAAAATGAGCAATCCTCTTGCCGAGATTCGAACCACAGACCTCTGGAATACGCGTCGAGCGTGCTGATCACTACACCACGAACGCACGCCAAGAAGGCAGGAGAAATGCCTGCCTTTTTGGCAGGCATTTCTTTATTTTCGCCCTTTAAAAGGGGGAGTATACTCCCCCTTTTAAAGGACAACTGGGATTTAGGGGACCCAATGCTCAAACTCCGGTGGTGGAGAATCGTCATCCACCACCTTCTTAATTCGGGCGCCACTCAGTCATTAAGTATTTTTGAAATCAGGAGAGATGAAAAATAAGCAAAGCTCTCTCCGGAATTCGAAGCACGGACCTCTCGAATACGCGCCGAGCGTGTTGACCATTACATCCTGAAGGCATGCCAAGAAGGCGGGAGAAGTATCTTATATAATGTCTTCCACAGTATTGGGAACTAAAAAAAAGAATTTTGTCTGAATACTTTTAACTTATTGTTATTCAACCACATTGCTCGCCATTTTTTCTCTCATTGTTATCCCCCGAACTGTTTATCATCAAAACTGGGATGAAGCTTCACATTTAATGCGGTGAGGGCTACACTGTGGAAATTTTCACCATTGGTGGAAATCTGGTACACCACCGTCTTCTTCCTGTGTAGTCTCATAAGCGTACATCTAAAATAATTAAATTTTATATTTCTTACGGCCAAACTAGATTTAAAGCACCTTGCTACCTGAAAGAATGGTTTTTGTACACAAAAAATATAATTTTTTAACTGTTAAAATATTTTATATAAAATCTAACACGCTGGTTAATGGTTGGCAGAATTAAGATTTAAAAATAAAAAGTGATCAAAATCGATGCAAAATACTCAGAAATGATTAAATTTAGTTTATCGTACATATTTGAAAAAATTTTTTCAAAGAAAATATAATAAAGCCTTTAAAAATACAATGTTTAGAGTTCGTTTTTTTTTTTTGGTTTTTAGAAATTAGAAAATCCAGACAAAAAGTAATTAAGGGGGGGAATGTTTTACAATGGAAGGATGGAATCTAATTGGTGGTGGTGGTGTCTTGTTCATGAATTTCATGGAAGAATGTTTACCAGAGCCTCAAAGATGTTGGGCTTATACATTGGGTAAGAAAAGTATTGGCAATTGCATATTAGTGATCATATTACCTGAAAAAGCAACTTGCTTGACAATTTTAGCTGGACATAACGAACACTGAAGGTAATAAACACACAAATCTAATGAAACGTTCAATTTAATATGCCTTTTACACAAAATTTAGAACAAAAACGTAAATTTGTATAGCAAATAAGTATTGGCAAAGTTCTAACTGCTATGCAAATTTTGTTATGTTGAGGTCACGTGTTTAGACTGATAAGAAACCCTGTTGGTATAATTGCTGCAGTGTTATTTTAAAACGTTATTTTGTTAATTTTATGATAAAATGCCTTCGAAGTCTAGGGAGTTGTATGTTAATGTTAAAAACATGGTTATTCGGCTCAGAAATGAGGGTTTAACTTATCGTGCTGTAGGAATATAACTGAATATAAGTTTATTTACCGTTAGAAATGTTGTACAAAAGTTCAAAGAGACAGGATCGACGGAAAATAAGATTAGAAGTGGATGACCTCGAATATTTTCTGCGAGGAAAAACATGGTATTATCAAAGAGGTTAAGAAAAACCCTAAAATAAGTGCACCCCAGTTAGCCAAAGATGTTGCTAATACTTCGTATAAAACTTTTAGTGTACAGACTATACGGAACGTTTAACAGAGAGGAAGTTATTACGGAAGGGCAACTAGAGGAATCTTTCATTTCAGAAATGAACAGGGGAAAGAGATTAGATTTTGCAAACTCTCATGTTAATTTATCGGACGAATTTTGGAACACAGATTTTTTTTTTTGTTCGAAGAATCGAAGTTTAGGATTTTCGAGAGTGATAGACGACAATGTGTGTGGGGAAAGCTTAACACCGAACTGAAAAAAAAAAAACCTTTAACACCGACTGTAAAACATGTTGGAAGGCGCGTCGTGGTTTCAGGCTGTGTGGCAGCAAACGGAGGTGGTAACTTGTGCTTCATTGATGGGATTATGACAGCACGAACGTATACACTGACATATTGCGCAATAACATGAAATTCAGTGCCCAAAAACTTGACGTAGGAACATCATTTGTGTTTCAACAGGACAATGACCCTAAGGACAACAGGATAATGTTACTCTATAACGCTCCTCGCCAGTTAAAGACACCTCAATCGCCTGACATAAATTCAATTGAACATTTATGCCACAAATTGTACCTAGAAGTTATAAGGTTCTCCCGCCTTCTTCGCATGCCTTCATGGTGAAGTGATCAGCACGCTGGGCGCGTAACCGAGAGGTCCGTGGTTCGATTCCCGGCTAGGGCATTGCTCATTTTTCATGTCTCCTGCTTCGAAATAACCTAATGACTCTACACTCGCGCCCGAACTAAAAACGGTGGTGAATGATGATTCTCCACTACGATTTGGCGATTGAGTCCCCAGAACCCCAGTTGCCCATTAAAAGGGGGAGTATATAAGGTATATCTCCCAACCTCTTCGTATGCCTTCGGCGTTAACGGTCACCACGCTGGACGCGTATTATAGAGGTCCGTGGTTCGAGTCCCGGCGAAGGCGTTGCTCATTTTTCATCTCTCTGCTTCTAAATAACCTAATGTCTTTACAAGTTGCGCCTGAACTAAAAAAAAGGTGGTGGATGATTATTTTCGATTATTCGCGAAAAAGGTCGCGATTGGGGCCCCTAATCTTCCTGAACTAAAAAAAAGGTGGTGGATGATTATTTTCGATTATTCGCGAAAAAGGTCGCGATTGGGACCCTAATCCTCAGTCGCCCTTTAAAAGGGGGAGTATATAAGGCATTTCTCCCGCCTTCTTCGCATGCCTTCGTGGTGTAGCGGTCAGCACGCTCGATGCGTAACCAAGAGGTCCATGGTTCGGTTCCCGGCGAAGGCGTTGCTCATTTTTCATGTCTCCTGCTTCGAAATAAAACTAATGTCTCTACACTGGCGGCCGAACTAAAATGGCGATGGGTGATGATTCTCCACCACCGGGATTTGACGATTGGGTCCCCTGATCCCCAGTTGTCCTTTAAAAGGGGGGAATATTAGTTCATAAGGTATTTCTCATGCCTTCTTCGCATGCCTTCGGGGTGTAGTGGTCAGCACGCTCGACACGTAATCGAGAGGTCCGTGGTTCGATTC
>KK122115.1:458008-499626 GCA_000611955.2 Stegodyphus mimosarum | reverse complement strand
TTGCATTCAATTATGACGATTCCTTCTTGGTGTTGCAATTTTCACAAACGTGAGTGTAAGTTATAAATTGAAGTACATTAAACATTACGAAGGTTAGAAAGAAGTGAAAAAGTTAAAATTGGATCTAAAATTAAAATCATATGATAAATTAAAATGTATATCTGAATAATTACACTCCTAAAATTTAATAAGTGAAATAAAATTACGAGTATATGGTTAAAAGATATGAAGAACGTCCTGTGTAAAATGAGTAATGTAATTAAGATAAAAGAAAATGAATATGCTCTGATGAAATAAAAAATTGTAAGGCATACGTTAAAACTAAGAGTGCATAGGACATTATAATTCTTGAAATATAACGCAAAAATTAAAAATTTACATCTATCTGTCAGTCATTAAATTCCAGGCGTTTAGAGAACATAGGAAATAACCATTATATGCCTAGTAAAGACGAAGAAAAATACAAAGGAAAAAAAATCCTAAAATTAGAAATTACTACTGGAAAATCAACAAAAGATGATCTCTTATCAAAGTGTGACGACACCTTATCAACTAAATCAAACTGCGCCTCCCAACTTGCACCGCCTCAATCCGCCTCCCGACTTGCACCGCGCATCGCCTCCTGCCCCTGAACCCCCCGTTTCATACTACTTAGGTGGGAAACAAGAAAATAAGGAAATTTGTTCAAAATTAAATGTAAGTATTTGGAAATTAAAATAACACTTACAGTGTTTAAGTTTCGTTTTAAGAAAACGGTTTGTTCAAAAAACTTTCCAAGTCTTTGTTTTTCCTTCAGACACATATAATTTGCTCTACGTCTGTTTAGAATCTGAATCTAATTTATGCTCCCAAAGCAAGTTAAAGTAAGATTATTTCTCTAAAAAATGGAAATGGCTAAACTGGACGTTTATTCTTGCCGTCTGCACCACTGCTGTTGTTTCCAAATAGCAAAAGGTAAAATGCAGATTTAAAGTAACATTAGCAATAATACTAGAAGAGTAATTAAATATTAGTCAGAGTAAATTTATTCAGGTTTGTATTATTTTCGATGCTGCTCACATTAATCACAGTGAGCATGTTCCGTAAAAAGCAATTTTCAGGATAGGATGCAATTATGTATCTTCAAAGCTTAAAGGAGGAAACGTTTACACATTGGGAAGAAAGAAGGGAAAGCTAAAATCATGTATTCACTTTAGAGATTACTTCTAAGCTTGTTTCTCAAAAGGCTATATAACGAATTGGTATCTATAGGATGACTCACTGGGATCTCTTCGACAGCTATAAGTTTAATGTAAATACAAAAATACAAATTTGATTTTGAGATATATGCTATTTTATTTATAAAATAAGTTAAGAATTAACTTTTAATTTGCCAAACTAATTTCTTCTGTTATCATCTTGGACTCAATGCACTATCATGGACAAATTCCATCGGTCATTTCATTTAAATATCTGCATCATAGTTGATTGTAATTCTTAATAGCTATAGAATTTGGTTACATATGCAACAATATGCAATAAGTATATTTGCCCCCAAAACATATAAGATTATTCTTGTTTTGCTATATGACATATGTACATAAAATCGATAAAAAAGGCAGCATGAAATTACAATAAGACGAAAGTCGTATCAGATGCGTTTTATAAAATTTGCTAAAATATTTCCAGACAAGGTCAACTAAACGAAGACTGATGTAAATGTTTCGTAGCACGCTTAGTCAAGAAAATTAGGTTAGGGTAGTTGAATAAAGATGGAATATAAAGATATCTATCTTAGGGAAGAGTTGTCTTGGTAGAGGATTTCTAATAAAAATTAGCTCGCATTTTTGTTATACATGTAAACGCTGCCAAAAAGCCATGCAACCAGCCCTTTCACTGAAATTGTGGGATCGAGAAATTGTGATTGATATAGTCTTACATATTCATTATGTAACAATAAGGAAAGAAATAAAAGATACTTTTTTACTTGTTAAATTCTATTATTGAACTTTCTTAAAAAGTTGTATGGAGATACAGTATTCAAATTGAGATGAAAATATACCATTGATACAGTAGAAGGTGAAATCATAAGACTATCATACTCATATTTTGCTCAAAGTGTATCTTCTAACTTGCTAAGCTTATGATGGAAAAATATGGCAGAACAAATGGCAATAAAATGTTAATTAGATCAATTAAAAATACGAAATTTTGTGCATCAAACAGGAAGAACCGCCATTCTTATTTGCTGTGGCTACTAAAATTTTCAATTTGTAGTTAAACACTTAAAATTTACGTGTGAAATATTTTGTGAATGCTTTAGTCTACACACTTGATATTTCAAAGCCATTTGTTCATAGGTTTTAATGCAAATTTACCTCTTTACGTTTTGTAATATTTTACAAGTAAAAATATTCTCTTTACTGCAACGCCTGAAGCTATAAATTAAGTGAAAAAGTTTGAGTTACTTTCATCTGAGAAATTTTTAAATTATATTTTAAGAATGATTTTAGATTTATCTACACCCATATGCCATCCGACAGTAAACAATTAAGTGCATCGAAAATGGGATAATATATATAATAAAAGCATAAATGAGTATACAGACAGTAAGATTTCATTGATATCATTATATATAGACATCACACGGTATTCTGTAAAGCACTTAATTTTAGAATAGTCGCCTTATAAATCCATATGTTATCAAAGGAATTCAAAATGAGAAAAAGGGGACACATTAAATGATGACTCATCAGAAGCGAAGAAAATAAATATATATTGTCTTTTACAACAAAAAAGGGAGAATCTCTTAAAAAACGAAATTTGTTTTAAAACGTAACAATTTTACTACTGCTCTTTCTCTCGGAACCTTAAGAACGCAACTCAGCTGTATCACAACATATAGACGTTATTCATTACAAACAGTAGTATTTCATAATTGATAGAAAACATATTTAATAACATCTGCATTAATAGATGTGTAAACAGAGGCAAGATGCTTAAGCAGAACAAACCTTTTAAAATAAACTTGATATGAATATTGATAAAATAAACTTAATATGAAATCTGAAACCAAAAGGTCTCGAAAGCTTTGGTGAAATAGGCATTGCGTTTGGCAGTATAGGCATTGCGTTTGGCAGTATCTCAATGATCATGTCTGCCAATGTCCTTTCGCAATTGTAAAGTTTCTCAGCCGCACATAAAAGTCGAAACAGTTTGTTACTTTAATCCTCTATTTTGGCAACAGCGTTAGGTAATCACATTCAAAATTCAACCATTCGTAATTAAACTTAGAAGTCAAAAGACGCTGTTATTTAAAATATCACTTTCGATATAATTCAGTTACTTCTCCTTAAGCACTTTGGTATTCATATCACGTAACATCACAGTTCGAGTATAGTATCCATGCATGTAAAAAGTAGTTCTCATCTTGGTAACGTTCGTTTAACATTTTCCTAGACGTTTACCGAAGATTCTGGCGTCATTTTTAGATTACTGAAAGCAATGCCAAGAAAAAAGTGTTAACGAAAAAAATCTACTTTTCTTGTATATGCTATTTTTTATTAACTGATTAAAGATACAAGCCTAGACTAATAAATCTTTATTAAACCTCTGAGTTTCATCACCGTTTCCGTAGGGTCATGAGATTTGTTATCACTTTGTGTCTCTTACCTTTTTATTTAAAATATTTCATTTCCTTGCTTCCTTTCGCAGGCCTAATAAATGTAAAGTCATAAGAAAGAAGCGTGAAAAAAGGTATATCTATAAACATAGTTAATAAGGTTGTTTATGTACTGTTTTTTATTCGAAGATTCAAAAAGCTTAGTCGTTCAGTTAATAAATTACCAGAGTTTTCTGATGGAAGAGAAATAAGTCAATGTAAAATTTAGTATTAGGAAAACAGCAATCTTAATTTGGACTTTGAATTGTTGGTTAAAATTCTCAGAAGTTTCGAACGATTTAATTTCCAAGGAAATGATTTTAAGCAAAATGTTGTTGCTGTTAAAAAACAAATAATTGTGTTTGATCTCCCACGAAATTGCTGTAGTGTTCATGGAAATCTCGCCAAAGCAATGTTATTTTTTATCTAATAGTGTAAGAAGTTTGCTTAAAAATTGATATATACAGGTGCACTTTACATACACGAAAATCCCACAGTAGTCTAAAAAGATTCAGGCGGGTTTTATACAAATACCGGTCCCTTTGCTGGAAACATTGTAATAAATATTGAAACACTATAATTTTAGTTTTCGAAATTTCGCCAAGTTTCTTGCTATCTTTAAAATCCGACCTTTCTCTAAATATTTAAATATATTAAATCTGTGACAAGATGGCAGATGGAAAATCTCTGATAAGCTTAAAGAATTCAGCAAATCAATTGTACAATAATCAGAAATACGATTGTACATTCGAAGTAAGGCAGTGAGTTGCTACATTGATGCATATTGTACAGGTCAGTGGCGAAAAAAAATACATTATTCAATATCAACAATATATATTATCAACAGAATAATATCATCAATGTTATACTGTTGTACAAAACTATTTTTTCATATTTATTATTAGCCCAAAGGGCGTTAGCTCAGAAGGGCTATTACTTTCGTTTTTGCATTTTGCGTTAGCTCACTACAAATGTCGGTTCATTTTTCAAATTATTGCCACCAAATATTAGAGTTCCGCATTATAAAGAAATTAAATAATAAAGAATCTGCATAAATGTGTATATGTTTCTCGCGTTGCAAACAAACAACTGTACCTAGAGACATCAAATTTTTAATGAGTTGTCCTCCACTAGAATATGGGGATCTGGAAGCCTGATCTTGAAATTTGGAATTTGTTTTACTATTTATTCCTTATTTTGTAAACCTTTAACTAATTTTTGGTTAGCAAACTTAACTATGTCAACGCGAGCAATTGCAACACTGTACGAAAAAGAAAGCGTTTTTGTCTCCAGCGCGCGAGACTGTGTATCGGAAATTCTAAAGATATGCTCATTCGAAAGTTATTTTAACATATTGCTGTTGAATTGAATTTTATAGTTTAAGTGCGAAGAACATGATGTTTAATAAATAAAGATAACACAGAAAACGTTAAAAAAAGCCGCTTTGGAAGTAATGTAAAATCTGAAAGCTTTCAGTTTTTTTTTATTTTGTATAGGGATTGAAAAGAAAATTATGGCCATTGGCCATGGAAGATCATTCTGAGCCCAAAGGGCGTTAGCTCAGATCTATTAATTTCGTTTTGGCATTTTGCATTGACAACTATAAATGTGGTTCACTTTTCAAATTTTTCCCACCAAATATTATTACCCTGTGTTATATCTAAAGAAATTAAATAATGAAGAATCTTCTTAAATGTATGTATGATTCTCGCATTGTGGTAAAACAACGGTACCGAGAGTAATCAAATTTTGAATTTTGAATAACGTAATCGTCAACCGACCATGGGCATCTGGAAGCCCTAATTTGGAATTTGAAATTTGGTTTGTTATAGATTTCATATTTTGTAACACTTCAATAAATTTTTGATTAATAAACTCAACGATTTCAAAGCGATCAATGGCAAAAACTGTACAAAAAAATAAACATTTTTATCTCCAGCGCGCGAGATTTTGTATCGGAAATTCTAAAGATATGCTCATTTTAAAATGATTTTGATATATTGCTGCTGAATTGAATTTTAAGGTTTAAGTTGAAAGAAGATTAATTAAGTAAAGGTAACACACAAAAGGTTAAAAAAATTTCCTTTTTGCGTAATGTAAAATCTGAAAGCTATCAGATTCTTTTATTAAATGATTTCATTTATATTATTAAATATTAGTCGTTTATTGGATCTCGTATCATTAACCAAGATGAAACAAAATATGCAGGAGCAAGTTCCAACTCTGATATAGGTGTTTCATTTTACGTCACCTAAGCTGCAACTGACCTTTAAAAATGAACGTAAAGACGTGAGACTCGAGAGACATGATTTAATCCAACACTGTTGCGGTCGACTGTAAGAAAATGAACGAAATATAAAAAGAAACATTCATAAAAATGTCGGCTAAATGCACTTGCAATAACACTAGTACAATAACACTAGAAAAGCTGTCTGAAGCAAGAAATTATACTTGGATATTGTTCTTCATATGGAAGACCTGATATTTCAACCAGGCAATTCATTTCTGCTAACCACAATACCATCATTACACAACTGTCGATCATGCAGCTATAATTCTGATCAACCTGCATTTAAATATTCATTTGTTCTCAGAATGGTTTCATATCTATGTATACTTGCATATGTCACATTCTTGCATCATACACTACTGCGAAAGTACGCAAAATAAATTCACTTGCAAAAACTTTCTGATCATTGTCAAATACCTGATATATTCCACTGCATTCCTTATTCTATGTTCATACATGTACATTGCTCTTAGACACATTATTCTCATAAATTAAACATCATGTATGTATTTTGAAAGTGGAATTCGTAACCATGGACACAGATTTAGGCACCGCACGAAATTTCAATTCATGAAAGTTATTTCAGAATCTGTATAAGACGTCAGGACTTAATATATTCAGAAGTAGCGGAAAATTAGACTGCACCCATATTCATTTTATAGTGCAAAAATCCTTTATGTCAGTAAATCACGATATAGAGATCTTAAAATATATAAATAAAGCAAAACTGCATTTCCTTGATTAGCATTTAAATCGATTTCCATTTGAGGCTAAACGTAAGATGATATCAACCGCACTTTTATTTTGAATAAAATTTTGTGAATTTTGATAGCTCTGTGGCCTTAAATTGTTTTAGACTGTATTTCTGGAAGTATAGTGTTATGTTAAGTGAAATAAACATTGCAAGTAATAAATTAAACAACTGAAATGTAATAAAATTAAGTATTCAATATTATTACTAAATGAAGTGAATTTGAAATAGTAGTATAATAATTTATTAACTGAATTAATGCATTATGTAAACGATACGAAGTTTGAACCGTATATACATTCTTAAGTAAAGTTACCATCTGGCTTTAGATTATCTGAATATTCGAGCAACATAAAAAAGTTCATTTTTAAAACTCCTGTCTAAATTAACTATAAAGTTAAATTACGCTTATATTCATTTCGGGGTCGCCAGTGGCTGAGCGATTACGAATGATGAATACTGGTAGTATGACCGGGTTAGAGCCCAACGGAATGGCTGCATGTTTGGTTTTCGTGGTTTTCATATGTGTAACATGAATACGAACCAGGTTTTCTTAGAAATCCTTTCATGAAGGTATTATTCTTCCTCTTGGGCAGATAGACCTCGTGCGTTTTGCCATAATGAAATAATCTAACCTAAACTGATTTTCGTTCTATGACATATGTAAATTGCTACACATTTCCTAAAATGAACTTACTGAGCGCCAGCTTAAAATTTCTATTATTTGAAACTCCCGCCTTAGTTTTCAGTTTACTTTAATAAATTAATGGCTTTCATATATTTTGATGATCATGTACAGAACTTGTGCAGAATTTTTCATGAAGCGAATCGCTGATGTTGCTCATTAGAATGCATCAGATTTCCATCCGTGTAAATTATCAAGTCTGATCAAAATTCAAACTTAAGAGTAAGAAACGCACAGCTTTTGATTTCTGAAACTTAGCTTAAATATTATAATACCAAATTCAGAAAGCAAATAGCTAAAACCGTACCTCTAACCATTACCTATAATCGTACCTATATCGTATATCGTTGTAGTAAGTTATAATAAAAACTGTGTTAACCTGCAGGGATATTTGTATACAATAAATTCATACAACTGCATTTAATGAAATATCTGTTTATTAAATTTAACAAAATTCCTCTTTGTCGAGCAGAGCTTAGGATAAATATCTGCCGTATCTAATCATAAGCCACGTCAGCTGTTACAACTACTCCACTTTATCTCAAATGTACGGAAATCATTGAATATTATACTGAAAGATAATTTTGTTTATCAGAAAGATAATTTGCATTCTTTGCGAAGGTAAGTGTGGCAAACAATGCAGGCTCCAGGAAATACTTTATGCAATATAGAAACGTAAAAATAGTTTTTCTCAGAAAATCATAAATTTTCATTTACGGAAAAAATATTTTCAGATTGCTTCAATGATTAATTCATTGATTAAAGGAAAGCTTCTAAAACAGCATTTGTAAAACCCCAGAGGAAATAAATATCAGGCGTTGAATGAAATAATGCGAACGTAATCAAAGTCTTAGAATTCTATCACAAGGAAAGACAGAAAATAATTGATAGTATGAAAAAGAAAAAGCATAGTACCTGAAAAAGAAATGGATGTTAAATTTCACGTACTCGAAATTTTAGAGGAATTTAAACAGACAGAACTATATTTTTTTCAATTATTAAGATTTTTAATTTAATGTAATTTTCTGAATATGTCATTTTATGGGCATTAGTTAATGCATACGGTGGTCCTACATATTCGAAAAGTCAATAGAATTTCAGTAATAATGTCAAGAAACGGGTAGACTTCAAAAAATAATAAGTATTATTTATCAAAGTCGGAAATAAACATTCACCATATAAGGTGTTTCTCCGCCTTCTTTGTATGCCTTTGTGGTGTAGTGGTCAGGACGCTTGGCGCGTATTCGAGAGGTCCGAGGTTCGAATACCGGCGAGGACCCCACTTGTAAGTTCTGTCTCTGTTATTCCACATAAAACTTAGCTAGATTCTACAATGAATGTGGCGAATTATCGCGCAGGTATGAATAAATTACCAGCACAGAAGAAAGGTGAAAAGTAACCCTTTATTAATTCAAAGTTCAACAGAAAGGCACGATCTTCGTGCGTTACAAAACCCCGTCAATTTGCGGTGAGAACTTAAATGCTGAATTTAATTGAAGTCGAATCTAAAATAGAATAGTGCTGGATTAGCACGTTAATTTAGATCTAACACGTTAACTCACAAAAACCTAACAGGCGTGATGATAATCCGAAATGGCCAAAAGGCTTACTAGCATAACAGCTAGATAGCAATGAAACGTGCCCTGGCTACCGAAAACACACTCTGAATAAACTCATACATTAACCTGTTTAAATATTCACTGCACTTAACTTTAAATTTACATCCTGGCGGGAAAATACTAGGGAAATTTCAGAGGTTCAGGAAAGGTATCAACTTAAAATAAATTTGCAATGCAAATTAAGGGAAACCCTACAAACATGAATTTTTTCTTAAAAATTCTAGTATGTTTTCCCATTCCACATATTTCTCAAATCAGGAAGCACAGTCCTAAATCTTAATTGATAAAAGTATTGGTAGTAAGGTGTCACAAATTCACTTTGGAAGGAAAATTTTCACTGAGTAAGTAAGTATTTGTACCTGGAACTTTTCTTTCCTTTTCCATTCATAGGAAAGTGATTCATTGGTAGTTTGATTTTATGAAGATACTAGTTTGGTCTCAAAAGTGCCTAGTATCATAGTGTATATTAATTGAAATTGAAAATTTTCATTTGGAAGAATAAAGATTATTGTATCTACGTGATTTGATTGTTATCCGAAAATATTACTTTAAGTTAACGAAAATATGTACAAAATCTTTTCTTTGTAATTTCAGTACAGTAGATACCACTTAATGTGATCACGTTTAATGTCATCGTTCGGATATTGTTATCGGTTTACCTCTCCCGTTTGTGTACTAAATCACGGAAAAGGCATCGCTTATTGCGATCAACAATTCCGTTAATGTGACCAAATTATTGATGAATATATTTTTCAACTAAAATAAAGTCGCCAAGTCAAAAATTAATTCTCCGAATTAGGTCGAAACAGATTATAAGAATCGCCAAGAAACATCGCTAATTGTTAGTCGTCAAATATTCGTTTCCATTTCTGTCATCTATTTACAATTAGGTAAAAATGCAACCTTAGTTTGATGTAGAGTTTGAATAATTCTGTCAATTTTGAGGTCGACCTGTCACAAGTCTTTCTTATGAAGGAAAAATAAATTCGACATAATTTTTTTCTTGCCATTTGATTGTAAACAAAATTCCGTGAAAACATCCACGACAAATCAGTGTTGCTTTCCAAAGAAGTCAATTTCTTGAATCTGAATAATGAGAAATATTTTATTATATTTTGCTCCGCAGTTCAAAATTAAAACGTCTAAAAACGAACTAGATTGGCTAATAAATATCTACAATTCTGGGTGAAAATAGCTTGTGGCAAGTTTTTTGTAAGGTTTCAAACTTTAGCAAAATGAAAATGTCATGAAGTGCTGTCGTTAAAAGCTGTAGTAAGAAATAAATAAGTTTATATAATTATTTACATACAAATACATTTATTTTTCTGTATGCGTAAAAATGTAATAAAGAAAATAAAGAGAATATATTGTCAATATTTATTCCTGTTTCCTATTAAGAAAGTTTTCCTAATTTGTTTACTTTTAGTTTGAGATAAAAGTTAAGTTATTAAATGATTAATGAAACCTCTGACACTTTAAAATCAGTCAAAAGGAATTTGACTTTAAACTATTGCCTGGATTAAAGTAATCCCTTTTAAAATTACGCCCTGAATTCTTTCGTTTACAACTTGATTGGTTTGCTTAGTAATGAATACTCGCAATGTCTTTGAACTAAATTGTGTCCAGTCTGAATTTTAGGCTACGAGCTTTGCAGATTCAGTTAAACCATAATAATAAGTTTGATTTATAGAAATTATTTACGTAATAAAATGACAGGAATCAAGAATCCTTTATTTCGTGAATTTAAGGCGCAAAAGAAAATTGAGTGTGCGAAGAACCTAGTATAGATAGGGTTCTTTTCTATGTAAAGGAGACTGCATACTGTGATTTCATTGCTCCGGGTCAGACATTTAATAAAATGTTAGGTTGGAATGTTTTAAGGGGAATGTCAAACAGTTTTTGTTTCAGAAACGAATTACAGACGGACAAGATCTTGTTGTTTCAACATGAAAATGCACTCACTCACAGTGCCTTGAAAAATCGATTAGTTTTAATAAAACTTGCAGTGAGTACTAATACCTCTATCGGATACACTTGGAAGTCTGCGATTTTTTATAATTGCTTATTTCCAATGCTTAAACTTGAAACAGAGAATTGCCATTTAGACTCATAAGGAGGAATTTAAGACAAACTGTACAAAGTACGACTCTTCAAATGAATAGAAGTGTTTCAAAAAAGCGCTTCATTTATAATGAAAGTGCTGATGTCAGTTCATATATGCAAACGAACGCTACTATTAAAGAAATAAATGGGATTTAATTGCAGTTATTTATCAAATAAATTCGTTTATTTCTTTTCCCTTCCAGTTTAATATAATGTAGTTAGAAAAATTTCAGGATTTGCTAGAACAGATATAATAACAAATATTTTATTTTATAGTACTCACGATTTGTACAATTTCTTTCCATAGCATGTTAACGAAGAGAAGAATTAAACTTAAGTATACATAAACGTACTTAAAATAACAAAATATTAGCTTGAGAATCAAAACTTTTATGTATTTTTGTTTATCCAAGATATTTTCCTTAAACATAAAGGTACATAATTCTACATTTGATATCTTGTAATAAAACTAAATCTTTAAGGAATATCTGAAGGTATTTCCCAGATAAATGACCAGGAAATATATCCTAGAATATATTAAAATCAGTGGGCTCTAGGACTGGCAGTTTTATCGCGGTAATATTCACGATAAGCAGATCATAAAATAGAGCTATAAAAAGTTTTAAAAAAGGAAAAAGAATGAACAAGCACTCAGCTGAGATCTAGAAGCATTATGGGTCATAAAATCCACAATAAGCTGGCAACCCATAGCAAAAGATACATTACCGGAAACAAAGATATGCAATGCTTAACGTTGTAATGCCTTTTCTCATTTCAGTAAAGGGCTTAGATTGGCTGCATGCCAGGGATGACCATCAAAGTTTAGCCAAAAGAACAAGCCATATAGCAATGTTAAATAAAGATGGTAAAGTAGCCTAAGAACTAATATTAGTATTGCAGACATTTGATCCATGTTCTTGAAGAAATGTCCTTTCTATTTTCAATACTCTAAATGTTGAATTTTCTACATAAGACTCATTGTATTACATTTCTGTGTGACATAAAGGAAGTATATCTTATGTATTAGATGTAATGTGTTATGTAATAATTTAAATTCTCGCATGGTGCGAAATGCCTAATATAAATAAAAATGTAGAGAAATTAGGTAGAGTTAGCTCCTGATTTAGCTAGGTAAAAATGAAGGCGATAGCCACAGTTAACTAAAAATAAATTTATTACAAAGGAAAAAAATCTGAAAGCTTTCAGATTTTATGCTACCTCCAAACTGGCTTTTTTAACGTTTCATGTGCTACATTTATTTATTAAATGTCATATTCTTCGCAATTGAACCATACAATTCAATTCTACAGCAATATCGGAAAATAATTTTAAAATGAGCACAGCTTTTGAATTTCCTATACACAGTCTCACGCGCTGGAGATATTTTTTTCGTACAGTGTTGCCATTGCTCGCTTTCAAATCGTTGAGTTTCTTAATCAAAATTTCGTTAAAGTGTTACAAAATATGTAATCGATAATAAAACAAATTCCAAATTAAGGCTCCCAGATGCATTTATTCAGTGGAGAGTTACGTTATTCAAAATTTGATGGCTCTAGGTACCGTTGTTTTATCACAATGCCAGAAATATATATATATATTTATGCAGATTCTTCATTATTTGGTATCTTTAAATATAACACAGGGCTCTAATATTTGGTGGCAACAATCTGAAAAGTGAACTGACATTTATAGTGAACCAACGCATAATTCAAAAACGAAATTGATAGCCCTTCTGGACTAACGCCCTTTGGGCTATTAATCAAATGCATAGAAATGATGAATAACCCACATTGTAATTAATAGAAAAATACTATTATCAATTTACCCGCATTTTCAGACTTAAATGGACTGAAAGCTTATTTTCCTTCCCTACTTGTATTGAAATCGATATTTAAAATAACGTGTTTACTGTATAACGGAAGAATAAACATCTTTCGAAATTGAGAACCCATTAAACTACATTAAATATCAATTTTCTTTTTCTTATCGTTCTGAATTTTCCGTAAACAGTTTTGTTTCTCGAGGTTAGATTTTGATAATCATTTTTCTACCGTCTTACAATAATTATTTTCTAGATAGAGCTCGGTTTATTCTTAAGCCGATTAGTCTGCTCTCGTTAAATCCGTGCTGTTCCTGTTATATACTTTCAGCAATGTGTTTAAAAAAAGCACATAACATGTAGCCCAAAACTTGCATTTTATGTGTATTGCTAGTTCTTTTGCAAACTTTTTGAAACACAACTAGAGTCATATGTAACGAGAAAGAGACGAGAAACGAGAAAGAAATGTGTAATTTATGAACTCACATTTCGGTGTGTTAAATCAGCTAATATCTGGACATTCACCTTATCCTTTCATTCGGTCTCAAAATCTCCCCACAAATATTGAAAACGCAATTTCTCATATCATTTTATGTGTTTCCTCTAACTCTAAAAATGCAGTGTTAAGTAAATGAATGTAACAAAAGAAATATAAATGAATCTAACAAGAGACATAAATGTTCCTAAAGCTATGTTGAAAAAGTTCTGCTTCACTAGTCTTCAGAAGTGAGACAGAAAAGGAAAGAGAACAGATGTCGCAGCAGAGAAAGGTGCTCTTAGAGTGGCGAGACGAACGTTGCCTTTCAACACAGTTACACTACGCCATTGTTTCAGACAAATCCCGGTTCTGCGTACATGAACGTATCCGTCTGTGGGAGCACAGAGAAGAAGGTGCGTTGTTAGCTTGCGTTGGTCATCGTCATACGAATCCGGTATTTTGCGTCCCATTAACTTCTTGCTCACGTAGCTGGTATTGTGGACGACTAGCTTACGTTTTTAACGTTTTAAGGCCCGTGGCTCTGCCCTACTTTCGAGGTCAAGGTGAGGTCATATTTAAATAAGACAATGCATGACCGCATATTTACCTTGCTGTCTTGACCTTCCTCGATACGATGGGTGTTCGACTGTTGCCCTCGCCAGAATCTCTCACCCACTATGAACATCTGGTCATGGGTTGCGAAAAGACTGGCATAACATAACAGGGCCAGCTACTACAATTTATGGCAAGAGTTGAAGACGCATGGAATGAAACCACCCGAGATCAGTTCGCCTCAGCGCCCAGCGGGATTTCAGCCGTTAATTATGCTAGAGGTGGCAACTCTGTGTAATTAATTCTTCAGGCTCAATACCCCAAACCGCCCGCAAGTTTAATCTCGTGTTCCTCCCATTTTACTATGCACGTACAATAAATAATATTATGCTATTTACTTTCTTTCCTGATGTAGCAATTTTAATGGCCAGAAGTGTATATATAACCCACATTATACATACAAGATATGTATAAGTTACCATATGTCTGTAATGTGCATACAGTAAATATGTTAAATATATGTATGTGTTGCTGTATATGTGTGCTGCTCATGTGTAACGTGCGTTGCAATAATAAAAGTCCCTGACACCACATGGATTTTGAAAAGCTACAGGCTCCAAACTCTTTTATATTTTATAATTAATTATAACATTTGCAAACATTTGAAACACTATTTTGAACCTAAAATGCCCCTTAATGTTTTTGTATTGATATGAATCATGCAACTGCAAAACATAAAAGGAAACAACAAGCTTAAGAAGTAGTATAATCACTGGTGTTTTGAAACTTTTTCGTAATAAATTATATCAAAATATTCGAAGGAAATATTTATCCAAACGTTTTATGAAAAAATATTTAAAAATATTTTATCTCTAATTTTTTGTTTCTAAAACCCATGAGAAAAAAACCGTTAAATTTATTTTCATAGCACTTGCTAAGTCTTGAATTATGAGTTGAAAAATATTTAACAGAATTTATTTTTTAGTTCAATAAATCTTGAATGATTGATTAAAACCATGGTTGTTAAATTATTTTAGAATTATGATTAATTGTTCCTCTGGACTTTTCTTTGGTGATATTTTCCTGTATAATTTTCTTTACGTTGTTTGGAAGCAATGGAGAAAGATTAAATATCAACAAACATGAATGAAAACTATTTAGTAAAAACAAGAACACAAAAGACGTATTTCATATCAGGAAAGAAACTTTTAAGATTAATCATTAATAATTTTTAACCACCCCATTTATCTCTTGCTGCATCCGTGAGTAGTTTGAAACAAGGAAAAAAAGTCTCCAACAATGAGGATCCTTCGAAATATGAGAGCTAAATCACTGCATTTAGAAAGAAATTTCGAAAATATCTTTAGCCTTAATTAAATTAAAATCATTTATTTTACCAGGATACTAACAAAACTTTTAAATTGTATTAAGCTTAGTGTGTCAATAATTCCGCCAAAAATTCCTATGTAAGCATTATTTCCGGTGAGAACACTGTACATTTTGTAAGTATTTAATTAGAAACGCTGACCTTAATTAGAGGGAATTATTAACTACTGATATTTGGGAAGAATTTTGGATAATTAATTAAGCAAGTATATTAAAGCTATTTATTTTAAGGAAAGATTTATTTACCGAAGTTACCATAAGGAGAATTAGTTCATAATAATTGCATTATCGTAGAAACTATAAATGAAAAATATGCAATATCCTTACAGCGAAATAGTTACATTCAGGAAAAATTAATTAGCATCAGTGGTTTCTAAACATTGTACTGATTTCAATTATCATTAAATTTGACCAGCAATTTACTACTGTTGTCTTACGGAAGGTGAAAAAAAATTAAATTCCAAAGAGTACTTATCACTTTAATGTTTTGGGATACTTAGAATTTCATCCAAAAAAGCAGTTCGCTTTTCAGTCTCTTTTGCGATGCTTCCTTTTTGTGTTTGAGAAGAAGAAAAACATAAATTCAGCAATTTCTTTGAAAATGAGTTTGTTTATACATAAGGGAAATTAAAAATGATTGCACATCTAAATATAAGTTGAATGGTTGGTTTTATGCCATAGTGGTTCATAAAATAAATCAAAGATTTTAAGATTACGATTTAGTCACAGGCTAAATAAAGGCTACTTTTAACTGTGACTACTTTTTTTCTACTTTTTACTGTGACTACTTTTTTTCTTCTACTTTTTACTGTGACTACTTTTAATTCAATATGTTATTAAAAAGAATTTTAATTAGTCAGTATGTCTGCCTAAAATTTAAAAAAAGTATGACACGTAAAATCTATAAGGCGATTAAAGTAATATCCGCCGAATGCACATTATTCAAGTAAGAAAAAAATTTTTCAACTAATATGTTTAGCTAATTGCCTCCTACTAGGAAATATCTGATGTGGACACCACAAGATTTCCTTATACCTCCTATTAAATTATACACACATTTTTGTCGAATTGTATTTAAACTTATTTTCCGGTATTACATTAGAGATGTATTTCTCATTCAATTAATTCAGTTCTTACTCGGTGAGAAGGCAAAAACACACAAATCTCAAAACATCTATATTAAAAATTGTAAAGTACCAAACACAAGTTTGCAATTAAAATTTGTTTCTACTCAAAAACAAAAAAAAAAATCGACCATCGGACAGGAAGGTAGATTTTTCAGTGCACAAAATTGAAAGTTTACTTTTGGTCCCAAACGACAAAAAGACACTGAAGGTGCAGAAAGTGCTTAATTCGCTATTCCACTAAGAGTTTCAAATACAAACAAATAGTATTCTCGTTAGGCTTAGCAACACTTGAAATTTTAAATTGCTTATAATTTTACAACTATTGCATACAGATTAACTGAAGGCAAAAAAAAAATTTAACCGAGTATAAGAACAGCTTAGTTCAATCACTTTTAAAGCAAAAAATGCACAATTTACCACATATAAGAATAACACGTCTTAGCTTCCCGAACTGGATAATAAGTGTGGGTATGTATGTATATATATATATATAGAGAGAGAGAGAGATAGATATAGATATGTGTGTGTAATAATATATATATATGCATGTGTGTGTTTTCGTGTGTATGTGTAATGAGATGTATATATATATATATATATAATAAGATAGTGGCCTCTCTCTATATATATGTTTGGCGCGCCGATTGCAACCAAAAAGGGAGACGCAGAACTGCGTGTTATAGCTGTCCCGTATACAAAATTTCAATTTTCTGAGGCTACTCGTTTTTGAGTTATTGTTATGTAGCGATTTTAGTTAGTTTAGAATTGTGGATTAATATGTAGTTAATTGCAGTTTATTTGTTAATTAATTATTGAGTGAGTAAAATTATATGCATTAATTTATTCTTATTCTAAATTTTTCTTCACTAGTTGTGCTGCTTACGTTACTGAATCAATTATTTTTTTATGCGTGTTAAAAGGGTTCTCATTCTTACAGTTACGCGTTCGATTGTACTAGCTTTCGGGAAAAGGAGACAATGGGAAATCGGTTGCTTTCTGTGTAATATTTGAAATTTAAAAAACTTCCTTTTTATTTACATGGATGAAATTTATACCTTTTAGAGAGAAAAAATTTAGCTTTCTTATGAATCTGCTTTCATGACTGTACCGCGCCCCGTTGGAGAATTATGCCCATTTAATTGTTAAAATTGTTGAATTTCGGGTCTAAGGTTTTATTCTACTAAAAGGGTGTTTTTTCGAGCACTTTTCGTCCAAGGTCGTGTTCAGCGTCCGGTCGGTTGTAGGGTTGTTACATTCTTTCCCTCACCCCTCTTCCATTGGCGAAGGGGGTGGCGAGGGTGGAATTTTTTTTGGTGTGTAAAGGGAAAAATTAGGTTTTCGCAGCACTGTTTTGTGTTTGGCGAGATTTGCATACTTTTTCACCAAAATTTGGGGAATTTCGAAAATTCTGGACTCGGAACGATTAAAAACTGAGCGCAAGGCCATTCTCTCTCTTTTGCCTCGGATTGCAGCTGTAAGAAAGTCTCGCAATTTTCCTTCCTTTGGAAGAGCCGCCATGTTGACCCAGGGCGACGGTTAAAAGATTTGAAGTCCAAGGCCCTTATCCTGAATGCCGCCTTCAAATTGATGCTCACTCCTATAAACGGATGATGTCTAGGGAGTTCTGATGTTCCTCGAGACATAGATGCATTTTTCGTCTTCCCTTTAAGATGGGTCTCGTTCCGAGAATTTCAAGTTTCCACCTTCTTCCCATCGGAGTAGGAGTCCAGTTTTCTCCCTTCGAAAACATCAATGCCTTTTTTCCATCTTCCTACTAGGATGGGCTTTCAGGACTGTTAACATCTATCTCTGAGCTGGCTAGAATCACGTCCAGTGGAGAGCCTCGTGCTTCAACTTCAAACGACTGCTCGTCTGGGGAAAATTCCAGCAGATAAGTCATTCTGTTTTTGTCCATAGCTGTAGCGTTTTGTAAAAATAACTTAAGATTTAAATTTTCAATGACAACCGACACCTTTGGTTACAATGGGTATCACTTAATTAAGCTTCAAAAGTTTTTTCTACTAGTGAGTTCAACTTTTTGTTTGTTCTGTTCCTCCCTTCACCTGAAATTTTTGTACAGCATTCAACCTTAATTCTGTGAACATGTATTCTAAATAATCAGGCTAATTAAATTCACACAAATAGCGGAAGGGATTTGATTAATTGAAGGAAAATTTCTAGTTATGATTTATTAAAGTAAGGAGTAATAATATGTATATTTAATTTCTAATTAAATTCTATTTAACTTGTTTGTCAAATGCTTTTCTGTTGGATCTTAAATCCAGGCTGTTTAGTTAAGCAATTGCTGTGCTTTTACTCTATTTAGGACCTTTTAACTTTAATTGGGATGTAATTAAAATTTATATATATGAATTAAGACAGAGATCTTAAAATTAGTTAACTTATCTAAATTTTACTTTTACTTATAAGTTGCTACTACTTTTGGTTGAAATTAACTTTAACTTTTGCAAGGTTAAGGAACAAATAAAAATTCAAATTGTACTTTACCTTTAATTGAGTAATTGAATGAAGGAATAAAGGTACTCATTTTTCTCCAACGGGACTACATGAATATGAAATACTTTCTAACTGCCTAAGGGACTCATTAAAATTTCCTTTTTGTATTTTTATACTGGCCAGCAGAATTTGAGAACTGCATATAAAAATTTAATATTTTTACGGTGAAATATTTTTTGGATGTCATCTCGGTACAATACTGAAAATATCAATATATAGTTCTAATTCCATTATTTTAAATAGTTGTCACCCCGGTACCATAGTGGAAATTTTAGTTTGTATGTCCTTTTTATAGTGCTGAAATAAATATCCTTGGCTATATATATATATATTTGATTCAGAGTATTTTCTTATGATGTCTTGTGTAATGTTCTTAACACCAGTACTCCTACTTGGTCTTAGGGGTTGCTCGAGTTAGTTCTTTTGGTAAAACTTAACACAACGCAATGAACAGATTTGGTTTTTGAGATTATTGTAGCCAAATTATTTAAATTCAGGTTATAATTGTAACAGTTAGTAATTTTGTAGTATTTAACCTAGTATTTAACGTCTGGTACCCATAAGGGCCAGAACATTATGTGAGATATCTACGTAAACACGTACAAACATCACGAAGAAATAGCTTCTAAACCTATTTTAAATCCATTTTACAATCCGTTTTGGAAAATGAGTCTGTCTGTACTTAATAGACGTCATGAAGTGCATCTTTCTAATGGATTCGAAATTCGAAAATTGATAATTTCTTTGCAATATGATACCCGAAATATTCCATGATTAAAATAATCCCTTTACTTCGTATAAAGAAATAAGTGGAAGTAGTTTGTTACGGTTGCCATATAATGTCTAAAATATACATCATCTTATTTTATAGATATGATGTTTTACACGAGAACTGCCTGCATTTGAATTATATGAATGCCAAGAAAATATATATTACAGAAAATATTTGTGCTGTTACTGTAATTTGCTATGTATGATAGTTGTTAGGAAAGCTAAATAAATAAGAATTAAGAAACACTGTACATCTATTAATATTTTCAACAAATTCAACTACACATACCTGCAAAATTGTTGCTGTTTTAGCTTTGATGGTTTATTTTATATTCTTTATCGTTTTGTACGAAAGAGAAAATGAGCGGGAAGGTAATCACAAGCATTCACAAATATTTTTCTTTCGGGAGAAAATACAAATAATAAAATCCTTTTCAGGGTTTTTCTTATATTGCCTATGCGATTCAGGTAAAAGGGAGAATGGCATTATAGTAACTTCGCTGCAAGTTGCAACCATATATGTTTAATGAGTGTTGTTAGATAATAGCCCACGAAAGAAAGTTTTTGGCTTATCTCCAAGTTCAGCGTAAAAGGGTAACTAACTACAGTACGTCTCATAAACGGATAGTTTCTTGCTTACATGCAGCAATTTTCCATTCGTTATTATTTTTATGCCGCTCTCTTTCTTTTTTATGTACTCATTCCGAAAAATAATTTGCTTATTAGAGAAAAATAATATCTGAAATATCCTAAATTTAGAGTTTAGCGCAATGATAAGTAGAGACACGAGGAGGTGTTCGTTACAAATGATGGCGAAAAGAATCTATCAGAGACTTAATACTGTTAAAATTAATATCGTAATGACAATTAAATGTATTATTGTAAGAATAAATTAAACATTAACAGTACGGGTGCTATAATGCAGTGCGGTGGTTCTCATTCTTCTTGATACTCTGTTCATATCGTCGTAATCTATAGTGAACTGTGAGTTAAAAAAATTAAGGTAAACACAAACTCTTTTATTAAGATCTCCTGTCTTGCTAATTCGATACTCTCGTCGACAGACGAGCAACAAAGAATGTTCTGATTGCAGGCGCAGGACTCACAAAAATTATCATACTACACGATGTTGACATGGTTATATTCAACCATTTAGAGGTTTTATATATGCAAAATTAAGACACCGTCTCATTATAAATATAACAATATAAACCATATAGATATATAGATTTACAAAGGTGATATTGAGAACAAACTAAACGAAATTATAAATAGAAATATACGTATCATGATTAGATGAGTTTTACTCATTTGGATAAAAGTAAAATGCAAATTTTATAAACTAACCTTAATTAAGTTTATACATATGCAAAATCACGGCACAATTTAATTAGAAATATAACACAATAAACCACATAGATCTACAGATTTACAAAGACGATATTGAGGACAGACTACTAAATATTAATATACATATCATACTTACATTAATACATACATATAATACATACATTCAATTTTATAATAAATTGGCCTTTTAAAGTTTCTATTTCTTATTTTTACTTTCTTGTTATTACGACCCTTTTTTTTGTTATCTTTACAAAAAAAGTACTTAATAGTAACTCACCAAAGCACCTTTAGTGGTTGGTTGCTATAATTCGACCTAAAGACCAATTACAAATATCATTATTGTATTATCTTTTTGTAGAAAGACAGTAGTGCGTCAACTTTTGGATTATGTATTTCGTAATGCCATTTATTTCTTTGTTGAAGCCTACTTAGGTAATTGTTACATCAACATTCCTAGATGATTGAAAGAGGAGGGTAGTGACCTATGTTCAGTCTCTTTCTGACGTGAATGTCATATTTCCTTGGGTATTACATAAAATGTAAATAACAAATTTATTTTCGATCAGAAATGCCGCCTTAAGTTGAGAAAATGGACACACAGCCCTATGTACAGAGTAGGGATCACTAGATTAGAATGAGCCGCCCAAGTGGAATAGTGGTTAGCGACGCTGATCGGCGAACTAAAGGTCCCAGTTTCGAATCCCGGAGAATGTATAGATGCTTTTAAATCTATAGTGTCTGTGCGCCATGGGGGACACTGTAAGTATGCGGCTAGCCGAACGTTCTTACTAGAGGTTGGTGAGAGATGAAGAGGGGGTGAAAGATTCTCGGACCCGTCCTCTGGGGTGCTGTTCATCAAAACTGGGGGCGAAACTGAGCGAAGTCGTACTGTCACCTGTATGGTGCTCAAGGCTCTTGTCAACGACAGGTTCAATCTTGGCGCCTTGTCAAGATAATTTGGTGGGCTTGTTGTAATATTAGACTTGATCTGATGTTACTGGCGGACAGGTGGATTAAGTCACAACAACAACAGATTATAGTGTTTTTCTCTTATGCACATACAAACAACTTGCAACTATATCTTTGAAATCGAATTTTAATCTTTTCATTACGCTTTATTTTTGACTCAGACAAAAGTCCGCTAATCAGAAGGCTAGAAAGAAGTAGATTAAGAGAATTATATAATATTCCGACACCCTAAAAATCACTAAAGGTGCTTTGGGGAGTTATTATTAGTCCTTATCAATGGTGTTACAATTTTCAAAAGAAACAGCTTATCGCTTCCTACTATTCTGATCCACATAATTACATGCCATACAGTGCTACTGAAGCGTGTTTTAAGGCGTTAACATACTGAAGAATGCTGTCCATTCTCGCAACCAACCTTCTCAATGGCATTAAACTGTTGGATTTTTTTTTCCACATTCTAACTTTCTAGGGAAAATATTTGTCAAATTTTTAACATTCTCAATTTCTTTACAGAATTTGCCCTAAATTTCATTAATTTAAGTCTTCCAGATATTTATGCACCGTATTCTTTTATTTTCTTTTGGTTGATATCATATACCATCAGTCAGTTTGATTCTGACAAATTGGCATTGTATTATATATCTGAGTATAAGCAAGAAATTCATTAATGTTTTCTACACGTGAAATGAAAGTATATATATATATATATGTGTGTGTGTGTGCAACCTCAAAAGGCCATTTCTTCAATCAGATAGTAGATAAGGCAGATTTATTTCATTACAGTAAAGCACCTGAGGCCTTTTTGTAGACCACGATTCGTATTACTGTTCATCAGAAAAATATAGTGAATTATTGATCCATAATATACTTTCAGTTATTAATGAATACGTAATTGTGTTGGAATTTAGAAATAGATAAAAAAATTTTTTGTATAATGTTACATAAAAAATAATTCGAGTATTTTTGGTTTCTGGAAACTGAATAGCAAAAAACAATTCCATTAAATACGAATTTAAGAATCTCCAGTTTACAAAATATTTAAAAAAATCGAAAGAGAAATAGCCAAACATCTTAACTATTGAATCGATAAATATTAATAACAGTGAACAAACAGCATTAGCAAAAGGTAGAACTTATCAATTAAATGAAAACTGAGAAAATGTACCTATTTAAGGCCTTGGTTTTACATACAAGGTTGCCACTCAAACAGGAGAACGAAATTCCCCGATTTTTCTAGGTTTTCCATGTGTGCTCTAAGAAAATTCCAGTCTATATGTGTAGTGCGCGTTGGTTGTGCTGAAAGGTAAATTAATTATGGTACCACTTGAAAGCACAAAAATTTGCCAATTACATATGACTTATAAAAATATATAAAGTAAGAAATTTGGAACTAATTTTTCACAAAGATCAAAAATTAAAATTCATAATTAATAAATTTCAAATAATCCTATAAACGCAAAAAAAAATGAATTTAAAAAATGTTAAAACCAAAAATTTTCAAACAAGCAATACTCCAATTAAAAAAATTAAAGAAATTTAAAGAAAAACGAACATAATAGAAGAGGAATTCAATCAACTTCAATGCCACTTCGTCAAGAGAGGAACATAGAAATCAATTGAAATCTCTCTTCCACAAAAAAACTTTCTTTTCTGTATCCAGAATTAACAGATGTATTTTAACGTATTTTCATTTCAGTGTATATTAATTATAATAGTCCCCCCCAAAAATTCTGGTTCCCTCCCAAAGCAAGGAAACACAATAAATTAAATTCTAATTAGAATCTTGAATTTAAAATAAAGAGAATTCTAATTAAAGAATGAAAACCTAAATGAAACAATAAAATATTTCAATAGAAAAGTCCGATTATATGTTTCTCAAAAACACTTAAATATTCTGTAAAACTAAGTCTGATTTTAACCTAATGTTATATCTGGCATTGACATATATCCGTTCTATAACTAAATATTTAGCAAAAATCCTCATTTCCTAGAGGAAAAGGCAACTTCTCTATTGATTTATTTTAAATGTTTTCTTTCATAGCAAAAAAGAGTTGTCTATGTAAATCAAATATTTCTTTTGTACAGAAAATATTCCTTGTAATGAATGTTTTAGTAGTGCATTTGTGTAACACTTTGCAATGAGAAGTAACTAGCATAATGACATATAATCAAAATGCATATTTTGTTAATTTCCTGAAATACATTTGAAAGGAAACTGAACATAGGTTCATCATTTATAATGAAAGAAATTGGCAGTTTAGAAATACAGATATTACTCAAAATGATTACAGCTTTTCTATAAATTTAGTTCTATTTTAACAGGTGCTTTGCTAAATTTTAAAATTCATGCTGATGTGTTGTCGTCTGCCATTCGCTTATGACTCCCCTGAAAAGAAAGATATACCATGGTTTATAAACTGTTAAAAATTACCATGATTTATCTGGTTTCTTAAATATCTCAAAAAAGAACTTTTTAGCAAGTAAGTTATTAAGTTGGGGAATTATTTGGAAGAAAATGATTTATTGCGAAGCCAAGGAAAATATTTTCTCCACAGTAACTACTTAAATATCCGTTACTGAATCAAACAAACAACATTTTTTTCCTTTAGGTATTCAAACTGCCACCATTCGTCCACTTTCAAAACTCCAGTCCTTTCTATAAAAATCCCATTACAGTTCCATTCGTTTCTGTTCCATTCGCTTTTAACTACGCCATATTTCATTTTTACGATCAAAGAACCAACAGCAAGCACATTTTAGATATAGAGATAAAATCTAATATGCACATACACATTCAAGTGTCGCCAGTTTGGTAGCAGACTTTCTTTTAGAAACTGTATTGAAGTACATACCGATTAGAAATGAGTAAAAATAACATCAGCGATATGGATATTGAAATTTTAACATTTTAATTAAAATTTAAATATGTTGGTTGGATAGCTATGCTTTTGAAACAACATAGGTAATAAAATCCTCATTATTTGATAAGTGCTTGCAATGCCTTTTGAATGTTGTGTGCTATACAAAACGTTGAAAAACATACGTAGCTAAACTTCTGCTAAAACATGTCATATGGCAATTACCTACTTAATTCAAGTTTTATGGGAGCTTAATAATGATAACTCTTGTAGAAAACTCCTTAATTCAAAACATAAATGGAGAAAAACAATTTCCCTTTCAGAACGTTTAAATATGCATGCACGAAAATAGGAGGTTTCAATTAAGGCGTTCAATAAAAGAAATGTTTCATACATTTTAATCTTATATCAGTTTTACTAGTTAACCATACTCTTCCTCCCGTTCTACTGGGCCGAGTGACGAAATTCAAATTGCGTTTTTCACTTCTCAAAACTGCGAGTTAGGATATGTATTATATTTATATACACCATTGTTCTAATACAGGTATTTTGACAAAAAACTGGACTTTTTTCTGAAATGACGTGACAACGTTTTTTACATATTTCGATTCTGCGACTCCAATTATGCCTAAATATTAAATTTTGTAAATTTCGGGGCGAAATTTACGGAGAAATACAAACATTTATCTTGGCGCACTTTTCAGTTTGCACCAAGAATAATTTATTTGGCGAACTTCTTAATTTATAACAATCTAGTTTCCTTTCCTTTTTTTTCATTGCACCCGAGCGGCAAAAAGATCATCGTTCATACTTTCAAGTAATTTTAACAAAGTGCGTGAACCACATTTGGTGGTGAACCACACATTTGGTGGTGTGTGAACCACATTGACACTTATAACAAATATGTCAAACTTCAAAACGAGCCGATATGTAAATTCACGTATATCTTAGGAAATTTTGAAAAAAATCTTAATTTTTTCAGGTGTGCTTAGAAATACATCTATTTTAAGATGATGGTAAACATTTTATAATTCAAAATTGTTTTCGAGAAATTTATAAAAATTATTTAAAAATACAAATTTAAAAAGTAAATTATAAAAGCTGGGTGAATTTTATTTGGAATGAATCTAAATTTCGGAATGTGAAAGGAAGAATAAAATAAGTTTAACAAAAAAAAGAGATTAATAAATATATACCAAATTTAATTAACATTGAAGAGCTAAAATTTTGAGAGATATTTTTTTAAAAACTACTCGTACGATTTTTACAAAACGTGGCAATTTGGCATAAGTTGAGTCGCAGAATCCAAATATGGAAACATATTGTCATGTCATCTCAGAATGAATCCGATATTGTGTCAAAATGTCTATGTTAGAACAATGCTATATATGAATTTAATACATATCCTAAGTCGCGCTTTGGAAACATGAAAAACGCAAGTTGAATTTCGGTAATCGGCCCAGTAAAACGGGAGATATAGAACTGACTCATTTTTATTTTTTGTACATGATGAAAACAAATTAAGATTCCATATACTTGGTTACAGCACAAAGTGTGCCATGAAAATGCTTCCTATTATACCTTGAAGAGCAACAGACTTACCTTTTTAACCAGTTTCCATAGAAAAATATAGGGTAAAATTAGATCTGCTGATATAGGATTCATGCAATGAATGTTAATTCTCAGTTTATTCAGTCAACACTTGAAATAATATTCGAAGAATGTGTAGACATCATGAAATGTACTGTTTACTGCAAGAAGATAAGTTGTATCGTTTCTGTGTGACATATCTAAGTATCACGATAGTAAAATTACTTGCGTTAGTAAATATCACACTAATTTTAAATTTCAGATGAGTTATTTACAACGGTGCAGCGGTTTTAGACTGCGCACATACTTCAATTGCACAGTTCTTATTGCAGTATACTGCGAACATACTTATTGTTGCAGTATCGACACGTTTGAAGAAGCGTTATCGCTGAAGAAATTTAATTTTTATTTTGCTTGTTTTTATGTTTTCTATAGTGCTCTTCACTCTGAATAAATTTAAGACGCGATAAATGTCTGAATCATCTCAAACTGAACCCTCGTAAAACACGGTCTGACTATGTATATACAGGGTATTTATAAAGTCCCGGAACCATTTTGATGTTTAATAACTCATAAAATAATAAAGCTAGATTAAAATTAATAACATAAATAGTTAGATAGACTCAAAAAGTTTCATGACCCTTGTCAATGAACTTCCACGTGTGCCCCCTTCGTCGCACGGAGAATATCAAGTCGATATTCAGTTTCACGCCAGGTACCGACAAGCATGTCGGCATCCACAGAGGCTATTGCGGTTGTAATTCTGGCTTTTAGGTCATCGATGTTCGACACTCTCCTCTGTAAACGTTGTCCTTTACAAATCCCCAAAGTAAAAATTCCAGCGGCGTTATATCAGGTGATCTAGGTGGCCCAAGGAATTGGACCTCCTCGCCCAATCCATCTTCCTGTAAAATGGTCATTCAAAGAGCTACGAACGATGGTACCCCAATGAAGTGGTGCACCATCTTGTTGCAAAAAGACTTCTGGCTGAAGCTCTTCTAGTTGTGAAAATACGAAGTTTTTCAACATGTCTAAGCATACGACTGATGAGACCGTCTTTTCTGTAAAAACGAAAGACCCAATGACTCGGTCGTGCATTAGTCCACACCACACATTAACCTTTCGGGAATCTCTTTGTGTCTCATGGGGATTTTCAGATTCCCATATGCTTAAAAATGCAATTAATAAGCAGACGATAATAGAAGAGAAACACGCCAATGTGACAATCAAATTCGCTGAAACAACCTTGTATTTGGCGTACAATTACTAAAAACATTCAATCGCTTTCGAGGGCAACTACAGGTCCCTACTCATCAGGAGAACAAAATATCTAGAAAGGGGATCTGCCCTTTCTAGATGCCGTCGAAAGCGATTGTAGCTGCCCTCGAAATCGATTGAGTGTTTTTAGTAAATATACGCCAAATACAAGGTTGTTTCAGCGAATTTGATTGAAGCAGACGTTATTTAGAAAAGTACAGATATTTAGACTGAAAAATGAAATTATCTGAAATTAACCACACGCGCAGACGATATTTCAGGTTTGAATATCTTTACAAAAGTAAAGATATTCAAACCTGAAAATGAAAATATATAAATTATTCCATCAATAAATGTCCTAAGTTTGTTTATATCTTCGTTATTTTATGAGTTATTAAATATCAAAATGAGTCCGGAACTTTATAAACACCCTGTATATTAAATTTTTACTAGATCAGACTAAAAAATGGTTTCGCAAATTTCATACAGTATTATTTGTGATACTGTTATTGATGCATATGCATTCGTGATGTATTTAATTAAAATATTTCGTATATCAGAGCTGCTAAGCAAAATCTCTCTATTTGGTACAGTAATGCAATTTGTTTTGTTCTTTGGCACTGCAGAAGTCACAGGATTGTTTGTTCTTGGAAGGATTTATGGTATTAAGAGTAACACATAAACTTTCAGGTTAAAGCTCATAATAATATCTTCTAAAATATCTTTAAATAGTAAAAGGGGTTCAAAGCTTTAAATATAGGAAATGTTGTGAGAGAAAGTAATAGCAATAATATGAATAATAATTGTTTCTTTTAAAATGTAAGAAACGTTTGCTACATAACGTAATTTGACTGCTCGGTTAGTGAAGTAATATTAGCGCGGTAATAAACAAGCATATAACATTCGAATGTGCTACTTTAATTATTGATAAACTATTTAATTTTTATTTTTTTCAAAAAGTATATTTCATGAAATATAAATGTTTTGGAGATTTTTAATTTAATCTTAATTTGGAGATGTATAGAAAATTTTACATCTGATACCTAAATAAATATGTATATATAACTGTTGTTTCGCTGTTTGCGTAAAAGTTATTTATCATTCGACTTTAAGTATTTTGTACAAGTGGTTTAAGCTTTTGTAAAATGAAAATGAATTTTTTCATTTGTTTTACAATTATTCCCAAATTTATTATTGTCATGCTCTGTAAAGGCATCTGTGGTTCACGGATTAAAAAAGAAGGAATTATTATGTGTTTATAAATGCAAGGTGATTTAAAAGGAATTTTAAGAATGGAAGAGCATACTTTCGCATTAATCATGTAAAAAAATAAATTAATATCTTTTTACAACCAACTAGATTTTTTTTCTTCATGAATAATCTTATCTAGTCTAAAGACAACAAAAAATTCATTAACATGTTACGTTTTATAAAAATCAAAAGTCTGCCATTTAATATGGAAATCAGCATTTTTCCACTAAGACATTTTTTAGGAAGAATTTATTGAGCGTAACAGGAAGAGTAACTTTTTTTTTCAGATTATTTTAACACTTTTATTAAATAGTACATAGATTGCTGACAGACTTCCAGTGTGAGTGTTCTGCATTACTGTTTTCGATGGAAAATTTTAAATGGTTTTTACGATTGACATTTCTGAATTTCTTCTTCCATTCATTAAATTTAGATCCTGAATCTAAATTATGAGCTCCAAGGCAAGACATAACTTACTATAGTTAGCAGTGTAATTTTTAACAATCCATCTAATTCAATCTTGTGCTTTCAGTTTTCTTTTAAAAATAACTTGCAAATTTTAGGAAAATAAAAGCACAATATTCCATTTGTAAAACATTAAGGGAAGAAATGAAGAATAGGAGAATAAATGAATATGAGAAAGATGGGGATAAAATACTTGATAAGTTTTGTTACTTATTCAAGTCTGAAGTTACAGCCTCTTCATATTATGCAAATAACAAGTTTGTTTCCCTTAGAAAATCCTCCTCGTATACATCTAATCCTTTAAGCAAATAGTTCTTATTAGGTTTCCTTTAATGAATTAACCAAGCCAAAACATTCCAAAATTTAAAGGTAGATTTGAAAGCCAGATTGGCTGCTTTATTTTAATAGTTCGGATAAAATGATGGTATGCTTAAATATAGCACATACGATATTTTGAGAGTACATGTATGATATCATTTGCTTCGATGGTTTTTACTTTACTACTTGTTATAGAAGAAACCAGTGATAATCATAAAGCTTGGCTCAAACTTTTTTTCTATTCCAGAGAAGTTTGCGTTTTGACCTTGTTCGAAACTGCAAATTGATTTTTTTATCACACTAAATGTAGATAAAACAGTGGTTAATCAAATGCTTCAATATATTTTTCTTTTTTTTTGCCTGAATGATTTTTGATTAAAAGTTCTAAAACATGTTCTGAATTCAGCCATATAACTAAGCAAAACAAATGAACATTATATTTTTATCATATTAAGCAAAATTGAAATGAGCATTGTGTTTTTATTATACATTTTAACATATTGAGAATTTAATATTTATTTTGCATTTTTATTTACCATTGATACAGGGGTAATATGAATTTTGTCTGGAAAAATTCAGTGACAATTCATTTTATATAGATCATTTGAAAAGTATGGTTTTCGTTCGGATATTGCCACATTGCATATTTTCGCAAATGCAAAGTTTGCCATTTCCTATATTTTCAATTCTACGCTTACTTTTTATTTTGAATTGAAAATTCGATAAGGAATTTTCAAAAGGTTTTAAATTTAAAAGGTTTTTAATTCGAAGTGGAAAACATTTGTAAACTGAGAACTTAAGAAATTCTCTCTGTAAAAGGAAACGTGTAAGCTTCGTTTAAAAAACTCTTTACTTACGCCATTTATTAAAATATTTAACTACGATTAATCATTATTTGGTTTAAAGTAAGAAGTTGCTACTTAATCATTCTTTCCCTGCGTTTTAGATTTTTACATTTTTCCTTTCAAAATCTTTCTAGAAATGTATAAACAAGCTGTCTGTTAAATTTTAAATCTATTGCCTTTTGGTGCCATACTTTAATATTAGTTAAAGATTAATAATTACTACTGTATTATTTCTTGTTATTATATTATTATATATATTTCCTGTTATTACGTTTTATGTATCATTTATGCAGTAGTTAAGTACACTTTTGTTTCAATATTAATAATTCTTTGTTCAAGCAAAACATTTTTCTAAATTTGGATTACAAAAAAATCTCATGGTACTGAGTATTTGAAATTTTGACTGTTCAGTTGGATAAAAGGCTTATTTTAAAAGTACTCTTAATTAATGAAATGCATTTCTGCTACAGTTTTGAAATCATCTTATTGAATATAACTTCTAGTTAAAAATATCTGTCTTTGGGTCTACTGGGAGTGAACGGTATAATTATTTATTCGCATCACTCCCGATCACAGCATTAAAACATATATTTCTAATTATATTAGTTTTAAGAAAGTTAATTCTAGTAGCTATATCTTTCTATCATATATTAACATAGTTTTGAAAAGTAATCAACTGGGCATTATGCTCAAAACTGCCTCATTTTAATAAACTTATTCCTAAATTTAACTTTATTACAACAGAAAAACGTTCTCTCTTTAGAAGCCTTTATCTCAAAAAGGCAAACTAGTACTTTATGATTTAGTACTGCTTTATGTATCATGAGCTCGGGATTTCGCAGCACAACTAAATCTTTGAAGAGATATTGTCGACATGTCTTTCGTATATTTGTCTTTAAAAGACAAACTTATATTTTATAGACTACTAGATATATTTGCACTACTAGGTACACTGCCAAAAAAAATGGGGCAGTTCTGTATCTCCCGTTCTAGTGGGCCGATTGACGAAATTCAACTTGCGTTTTTCATGCCTGGAAAGCGCGACTTAGGATATGTATTATATTTATATATAGCATTGTTCTAAAACAAATATGTTGACGCAAAATTCGTAACTCTCAAACGTAAACGTAACTCTCAAAACGTAAAAAACGTAACTCTCAAAATTTTAGCTCCTCAATGTTAATTGAATTATATATATATTATTAATAGCTCTTTTTTATTAAACTTATTTTATTCTTCCTTTCATATTCCAAAATTTAGGTTCCTAATAATTTTTATAAATTTTTCGAAAACCATTTTAAAATATAACCTATAACATTTTGCTATCATCTTAAATTTTTAAGCATACCTGCAAAAAATTAGAAGTTTTTGTTCAACATTTTCTAAGATATACGTGAATATACACTTTGGCGCGTTTAGATATTTGCCATATTTATTATAAGCGATAATAACCAAAATGTTGTTTACGCACTTTGTTAGAATTATTTGAAAGTATGAACGATGATTTTTTTTCCGCTTGTAGACAATGAAGAAAAAGGAAAGGAGAATGTTTTGCTATAAATTAAAAAGTTCGCCAAGTGAATTATTCTTGGCGCAAACTGAAGAAATTCACCAAAATAAATTTTCCATAAATTTCTACCCAAAAATTACAAAATTTAATATCTAGGCATTATTTGAGTCTTAGAATCGAAATATGGAAAAGAATCGGAATGTTATTTCATAAAAAGTCCGATTTTGTGTCAAAATACCTATATTAGAACAAAGCTATATATAAATCTAATACATATCCTAAGTCGCGTTTTAGAGGCATGGAAAACGCAATGTGAATTTCGTCAATTGACCCAGTAGAACGGGAGGTATAGAACTGTCCCACTTTTTTTTTACCCCGCAGTGTACATTTCTAGTTTGGGCTGTTGCAGCAAGAACAAATTCTACAAAAATTCAAATACAGTATCTTAAAATAGAGAAATAATGTGATATTAAAAATACTTTTGATATATCAGAAATGCTGTTTATACAAGACACATCAAAAACTAAATGCTATGAACAAGTAAATCAAATAGATCAGCTTCTACTATTTTCTTAACGTCATGCAACTGCAAAGTATGCCAAGGAATTATTTATCTTAAAAATAAATGGTGCAAAAAATGCCGTCCTATACTTTATTATTACAATAATGCTTTCATAAGCGCGTACATTTCCACGCTCACTCTAACAAATCTCATATATTTGATAGTGAAAATGTTATTTGTGAGATTTTGCTTCCGAAACTTCTAAGAACGGGGGATATTTGTTTTCGGCTTTAACTGTTGCTTTTCGAACTCCGCAGCCAACATACCTGAAAACTTGAATACTTCAATCTGGAAATTTTTGCCGTTATATTCAGCCGGTTTCTTACTTTACTTCAAACGGCTTTGCTTAAACGTGGTCTGCAGATTCTGCAATTTAAAAACTGGATATCGCGAAAGGATACAAAATTAAAACTTCTATTATTTCTTATTTGACAAAAAATGTAAACTAAAACGTCACATTTACTGAATGTTTAGGTAGTTCAAAAAGAAGTAAAGTTGCGATAAAGCCGAATTTTGAAATCAATAACAGATGATATGATTTACAGTTAGATTTCTTGACGTTAAGAGACTTACTACGAAAAAGGCCTTTAAATATGGCGATACATATTACTTTATAATTACATAAACCTGAAACAAGTTCGGAAAAAATTAACAAAAATAAATAAATAAATATTTTTTTTAAATCTGAAAGCTTTCAGATTTCATATTACTCCCAAAGCGGCATTTTTTAACGTTTCGTGTGCTACCTTTATTTATTAAATGTCATGTTCTTCGCACTTAAACTATAAAGCTCAATTCAACAGTAATATCACAAAATATTTAAAAGAGCATATGTTTAGAATTTCCTTTACACAATCTCACGCGCTGGAGATAAAATTTTTTTTCTGTACAACGTTGCCATATCTCTCTTTCAAAATCCTTGAGTTTGTTAATCGAAATTTCGTTAAAGTTTTACAAAATATGAAATAGATAATAAAACAAATTCCCAGTTCCAAATTTGGGCTTCCAGATACCCATATTCGGGTGGAGACGTACGTTATTCACAATTTGATGGCTGTAGGTACCCTTGTTTTATCACAAAGCGAGGAACATACATAGATTTATGCAGATTTTTTATTATTTAATTTCTTTAAATATAATACAAATCTCTAATATTTGGTGGTAGAAATTTAAAAAGTGATTCGCCGTTTATAGTGAATCAACCCAGAATGCCAAAACGAAATTTTAATAGCCCTTCTGGACTAACGCCGTTTGGGCTGTTAACTTATTTAACCCTTTTGGATTTCAAGAAAGCAGGCTGTGAACTAGAAAATGACTGGTCTTAATTATCACGCATATTTTCACTGTTCCTGCAATTCAGTTATCATTCTGAAAACAAATTATAGTGCAAAAAATGTGTCACTCATCAGTGTATGATTGTTGTCCCAATGTCTGAACTCTTTTGGAAATTTGAGGTTTTGTATTAAAATATTTGTAAAACACGTAGATTCTCAGTGTATGTTCTTGTATTATGCGTTAAACCTTTGGATAAAAAGAAACGTATAAGCGATTTTTTATTTTCGTACTCCTGAAATATTAAATCCAGTTTAGTCATTTACTGAATTTATGTTTGTTTTGGAACTAAAATTAATGGCTATGGTATGGAAAATAAACAATGATACGTTCGCAATAAAAACGTTTCGCAATAAAAGCGCTTAAATGTATAGTCAATTGTTATAGAAAGAAAAGTATTGAAACAAATGAGAAGGAAATTTATTGCCAAATTATGACACTTTATAGAGAATATGAGTTATTATTAAAGTTTATTGATTCATATATATTAATTTCATTTAAATATTTATCTGTGTATGACCTTGTTATCAAAATGTTAATCTCAATGCAAGTAACTAACTCTATGTTAGTGAAAAAAAATCTGATGTGTACACCACATGACTTCCTTGTAAGGAATATTAAATTAAACGCATTTTTCCTGCATTTCATTTAAACTTATTTCCTCGAATTTCATTAGAGATACTTTTCTCACACAATTAATGCAGATCCCATTTCGCAAGAAGGCAAAAATGTATAAAACTTCAAAATATCTTTATTAAAAATTCAAAAATATAAGAAAACATAAAATACCGAATACAGTTAAAACGATAAAAAATAATTTTTACAATTAAAATTAGATTTTATTAATTATTAAATTTTATTAATTACTAAATTAGAATTAAAATTAGATTTAGTGCCAAAAAAAGCAATTAGGCTAGCAGAAAAGAAAGATTTTTATGTGCACAAAACTAAAACTTTGCTTTTGGTCCCACTCGTCAAAAAGACTCTGAAGGTGCAGAAACTGACTTAATTCACTATTCTATTGTGTTTCAAATCTAACCAAATATGGCTGCTATGGTAATAAAAATTAGGCTTAGCAGCACTTAAGTAACTCTTAAATTGTTGATAATTCTACAGCTATTGAACGCAGATTAACTAAAGACATAAAAACCTTAACAGGAAGATCATAACAACATAATTCAATCATTTTTAATATATATGCATTTATATACTTTTGATGCGGGCGATTTCAACTAAAAAGGGAGGTGCCCAGTTAGATGTTATAGCAGTCCTATGTACAAAATTTCAACGTTCTGAGGCTAGTCGTTTTTGAGTTATACGACATACATACATACATACGTACGTACAACCATGCAAAAATATCTTCTGAATCCATTTTAAATCAGTTTTATGAACCGTTTGGGGTAAACGAGTCTTTTATTCTGCCCTTACGTACAGGCGTCAAGCAAAAACATCGTTAAATTACATTCGAGAGCTGTCAAAATGGATATTTTCTTCAAATATGATACCCGAAATTTTTTGTGATTCGGATACTTCCTTTACTTCGTACAAGGAAGTAAAAACAAATTTACATATAAAATTAAAGTTTCTGTACAAAAACAAGCAATCCGGTCAACGGGCAAGAAGGCAGATTTTTCGGTGCAGAAAAACTGAAAGTTTATTTTTGGTCCCATTCGCCAAAAACACACTGAAGGTGCAGAAACTGACTTAATTCACTATCCTGCGAAGTTCCAAATGTAAACAAATACGACCCGGCAAGTTAAATAAATTAACCCGGCGTTACTCGCGCAGGATATGCGATACCCACCTCCCTGAAATTTTTAATGTTTCTTTCTAACCTTTTTTGGGAAACGGATGAGTCTTAGTATAGCTGACTCTAAGATAACCTTGAAGGATAGGAGGCTGAATTCTGAAAATATTTCTCCGGTTATCGCCACGACGGATATATTATACCCTGGGCGAGTATTTGTGTTATAGTTCTGAGTATGCAAACAAGCTTGCAAATTGTTTATTATGGCTGTTATGATGAAGAAATGCGATATTTGAGAAAGTTATTGGATACTGTATCTTCGCATGAATAACTGTCTTTGGAACCATAAGAAAAAGTAAAAGAGAGATTCCTCCAATGTTTTTGAATTCAAAGAAGAGAGAGATTTACTCCTCCATGTTTGGTTTCCAAAAGACAAAATAATTGTCTCACATACACCCAAAAAAATAAGAATGTTCTTCTACTTTCAACTATGCATAATGACCATGCAATAGACTCATCTGCTGGAGGATCGAAAAAACCAGACATAATAACTTTCTATAATTTATTTAAGGAAGCATTTGACGTTGTAGACAAACTTTCTGCCACATATTCAACGGCTAAGAAATCTAATCGTTGGCCCATGGCAATATTTTTTGCACTGTTGTAAGTTGCTGCAATAAATGAGCGAATTATTTTATTATGTACTAAGCAGCCATCTACTGAGCATCAAACAAGGCGATCATTTTTTAAATATTTGGGATTTCAACCTGCAGAAGAATATAAGAAAAATAGAAGACAAGAAACGATGCTTCCATAAAACTTAAAAAAAATAAAACTAGGATCCAGTGGGAACATCGCACCAGCTACTGAGAAGGCCAAAGTAATATCTGAAACATGCGCTGAATGCCTTAATAAGAAAGACAGAAAAACTAAATTTATTTGTGAAAGGTGGGACAAACATATATGTAATGAACACAGGGCATGCATTTGCAGAAATGTAACTAGTTTTACGACTGTAGTCTTCTTTTTTAAATTTTTCTTAGCTTTCGTGCGTAGATTTTATGGTAAAAAATACAATGAAACACCCTTGGGTATGACACGCCCTGCGTGAATAACACCTTTCGTTTTTGTCGCGCGGATAATGCCGTGTTAAACAACTTTTAAATTGCTAATAGTTCTACAACTATTGCATGCAGATTACATAAAGGCATAAAAACTTTAACCGGAAGATAAGAACAACATAATTCAATCAAGCCAAAACTGCACAATCTACCAACACATAAGAATAAAAATGTAATGACCTCACGGAGCCGAGTAACAGAGTGAGTATATATATATCTTTTGGATTGCAACTAAAAAGATAAATGCACAACTGCATGTTATATACAAAATTTCGAAGTTCTGAGGCTACTCGTTTTTGAGTTATGCGACACGAAAAAATCTCTTTTGAATCTATTTTAAATCCTTTTCACAACCCGTTTTGGAAAAGAGGAGTCCTTTATTCTTTCCTTACGTACAGGTGCCATATATCTCGTTAAATTGCATTCGATAACGATCAAAAGAGATATTTTTAGCATATGGCACACGAAATGATCATATGACACCCTAAAATTTTCAGGATTACAATATTTCTTTTTTAAGTACATGGAATTAAAAAGATCGTTAGAGACTGGTTTTCTGTAGCATAGCTGGCTATGGTGATTGGAACGGCAAGTTTGTTAACATGAGTTCACTCAATGTCAGTAAATAGCCTCATATAACTTACTTAAAAGTATTGTGATCTTGTGGAGTCATTAGTGTTTTGTTTTCTTCCCTGGAGACGTGAAAAATATGCAATTACCTCACCGGAACGCGAACCTGGGCCTTTTGAATACACGCCAAGTGTATTACCGTTACTCCATGAATGCATGCTGGAAAGAGGTAGAAAAAAGTAAAATCGGAAACAAGAAACTATTAGCTATAGACACAGCAATTATTTTCAAAACGAAACCAATGTACCTACTTAAATGAACTAGATTTAAAATAAATGTATTCTGATCGAACGTTAGAAATCCAGCAGATATTATTCGAACTAATAGTTTTTGTTTTCCTTAGCTAAAATAGTGAATCCTTAGCTAAAATAGTGAAAGCATGAGCAGTGTAAAATGTCAAAGAATGTTCATAGCAGCTGTCCAATATTATCAGATCATTTAAATGAGATGAATGTGAATGTAAAATCTTATGTGGATCAATATTGGGCATAGCATCTAAAATGGCTGTCTTTTGGATAGTTTCCAAAACTTACGATGGCATACATTTCTTCCTATAATCAATAAACAAGGAGAGTTTGCGATATTAAGTCGATATAACCTATCTAAGGAAAAAAACCGGTATAATGAACAAGGCAGATTTTGGAATTTCTTGAGGATATAGAAAGATTTGTTATTTATTCAAAAGCTGAAACATCCAAACAAAATATAATACTTAATGTGCACGTTTCTCATCTTTATAAAAGGAATTGGTTCCAAATATAAGACTACGATTTTCCTTAAAATTCCAGCATGAATTGCATTTTTCCGTCGCACATGCACAGTCTAGTTTGAATGTTTAGTTAGAATAGCCAGTTTGAATGATATATAATGATAACTGCTCTTAAAAATTCATTTTAAAATTTTGAATTTTAAGCTTCAGTTTAAATGGTGGACTCAAGTTATAGCGTATGTAGGCCATTTCAATTCCTTTCTTACAAAATGTCAATATTTTTATACCTATATTTTATAAAGTTCACAAATATGATTCTGTATCATATGCAAAACCTTCATTTCCAATTTATTCCTTATTTCCTGAGATATGGTATAATAATCTGCTATATGCCTTTATAAAATGCATATGTCCATGACATGTTTTCTTACCATTGTGGAAAAAAAGTCTTTGATATCTAGTCACTTTTAGCTATCATTCGCAGAAGCTTAAGAGCCCGATTATAAGCCAACCATATCCTGAAACCTGTTGTAACATAATACAGGGTTTTTCAAAAAGAAAAAGCAGATTTCAAACATTTATTTCTTCCAAACTACAAAAGATAGAAACATGATTCTAGCGTTAATGGATAGAGAAAAGTTTACAATTATGGTATGCATTCAATATGAGCACCGTGTATGAAAGATGAAAAGTAGATTCATCGGAAAAAAATTAATCGTTCAGCAAAATTGTCTTCTTCCATATCATCTAACATGCTACTGCAAAATTACATGCAATTAACATGCTTTTGTTGTGGTCGACAGGATGCAATGCTTGCAATAATTGCAGTTTGTATGGCTTCATGTGTAGACGGTATTTTAGAATTCGCCATACCATTGGTTGAGGAATTTTAAGTTCTTTGCTTGCTCGCGATGTGGCTTTCTTTGAGCTCCAACTGACAAATAATACCAGAATAAACAACAGCGCCAATGCGGCCATGATTGGAACTCTTACTCGTACTAATAATAAATTGTACACTTTTCTCTATCCGTTAACGTTTGAATCATGTTTCTATCTTTTGTAGTTTGCAAGAAATATATGTTTGCAATATGCTCTTTCTTTTTGAATAACTCTGTATAACAAACAAAATAAGGCGTGCGTTTTCAGGGTATGCCTGAGTAGTATTACTATACTTCCACGGCCTGTCAAATCTTATAATCTTTCCCTGTCAAACAAGTATGAGGCGTTTAGAATATATGTAGTAAATATGTAACTGAGTTCATGAACGTTATCAGACATTACAGAATATCTGGAAGTAAACATTGCAGAGCAACAGTCATAGGTTTTATGAATTTCACGCAAGACTGAATATTATCATGCTTTGCGTCATGATGCGGTTGTGTATCTTGCTAATATATATCTATTCTGGACCTTTATTGCTCAATAGATGGCCTGACTCTCATTGCCATATCATATTTCATTATGATCGGATATTTTTGAATTACTTTAGCTCAGAATGCAGTTAATGACGGTTCATTAAAGAATCTTTTATATTTTGAAGAAAAATAACAAAAGCAGAAAAGAAATAATGAAAAATTTTATAGCCAAAAACCAAGAAGAATGATATTTCATTTCTCCCTGTTGCTGAAAGACTGCATTAATAATGCTGCAAAATAACAGCATCTTATAGAACACTGAGGAAACTACTTTCACGTCGCCTTTTATTACAAAATATGACAAAACAAAGTTTCTACAGCTTAACAAGATCTTACATCTGTGATTGATTCCTCTGAAAAAAGCGGAAAATAGAAGTCAGAAATCTTCAGCTGTAAACCCCAGACCACTGATGCATTTATTAATGGAGTCTGGAAGGAAACTGCAGAAAAATATCACGAAATGACAAGAAGAGTATGCTTTAAGGGAGAAGGCTGCGAAAAGTCAGAAACTTGAATAATTTCAACTTTAATACAAAATGGAAGGCTTGATTTCGATGTGGGAATAACGCACTATTCACATTATATGATATCTCCTTGCACACTGATATGTGATTGCACAGTGACAAAAACACAGCTCGGTACTGACTGTGACACGCGATAAGTCCTGCTTCTCAATGAAATTAGCAAAATCATGAAGTTTATTTTAAATTTAATTAAGGGAATTGTTTGCTTGGAAGTATCACATTTATATCTCAAGAAATTCCAAGTAAATTAAAGCAGTATTGATTGGCACCATAACACAAACTTCTAATGAAGACTAAATGAAACTTCTAAACTTCTTCTAAAGTGTAAAGAATTAAAATATGTGCAATTTTCGATAGGAAATAATCCATATAAACATAAAAACAGCTAAATGCAGTTGTTTAGCCATGAAGAGGAGTAAATGTCGTTAAGTGTATTACATTAATCTAAATTTATTCAAACTTTAGCAATTTCGATAAGAAAGAAGAAAGTAATTAAAAGTAAATAAAAGAGTTATTCTAACATAATATAATAAGTTTTGATGATTTTATTTGTACAGCAAGTTCAGCGTAATTAAAAGTACTTTCATTAACTATGATGCGCATAATACTAAAGTTGATTACGATAATAAGTAAGTGTCAAATGTCTTTTAATTTTATGCAAATTATGAATGTATGACTGAAAAGAATGTTCTCTGAAAATACTTTTTTCCTAGACTCTAATTGCAATTTGTTTTCTAACAAGAACTGGATGTTTTGGAAACTTATAGAAAACAGTTGCAGGCAGATTTAAAAACCTCTCTCCTAAGTTAATTAAGATATTTTTTGGAAACATGGGGACTTACGTAAAATAATCATAAACTTCATATTCTACTTATTAAATTGAATCGCACCTCATCAATCAATAACGTTTTGAGAAGGCTTATGGTTATTAACTTAAGGAAATTTTCTGGAAGATAGGTGCTTGTTAAACATTTTCTTTTTCTCTTAGATAAAAATTTAGAAGTTCTTTACTTATTTTTGAAACATTATCAACATCAAAAGTTTTCCTAATTTCGCTGATCGTAAACTCAGTCGTAAATGTAAATCTACGAAGAAATTTTGTTTTACAGTGATGGAACAAATGAAATGTCTGGTTTAACATTTTAGCATACGGCAACTTGATTTTATAATCGCTGCGTTTACTTAAAAAGCACGTTTGAAATAGATTTGAACAGATCAGTTTTACTCCTTGGTATTAGAAGTATGACTATAATATATTTAATATAAAAATACATTTAATATAAAATACACTCACGTTTGTGAAAATTGCAACACCAAGAAGGAATCGTCATAATTGAATGCAATTTAATACACAGTTGAGTGGTAGTGGTACAAATAAACGATTAAATGTTCAAAGCAAACAAACAAGAACAAGGATCAGAATC
>KK122115.1:431843-457212 GCA_000611955.2 Stegodyphus mimosarum | reverse complement strand
TATCATCGCGAGCTGACGTCACATTTCGGGGTCCACTCCCGGATTTCCGAGTTGTCCGACACTCGTCCGTCCACTGCTTCCAAACGCGCATCACTGTGCTGCTGTTACGCTGCACACGAGAGGCTACTGCACGATACGACAATCCAGTTTCAGGAAGGCCGATGATTCTCCCTCGTTCAAACTCTGTAAGTTGTTCAAATCTCGCTCTCTTTCGTCGACGAGGCATAAGTACAGATTGAGTTAACGTTTACCACTAGCAGATAACCACCGATAACCATACGCGCCTCGCTACAGCCGTCTATTTATTCGGATCCATCAGCCGTTCAGAGGGCGTTGCTCAGCATACGCATGCGCTACGGATTTGCAATTCTAATCATTTGCATATCATGCGCTACTTTGCATTTCCTGAAAATTTCAGCTCACTCGCGTAAGTCCTTCATGGTGTTGCAATTTTCACAAACTTGAGTGTATGTATCATGAGAGTTTGTTGATATTAGGGAGTACTTTCGAATGTAATTTTAAAATCTTTAGTATATACTATCTCGTCAATTTGTTTTCCGTTTATACACGCTTGTTTTTGCAATGTAATAACTTATTTATTAAATGTTTCATTATTCAGTAAACAGAATTGTCACCGTATTTAATAAAGTTAGCAAGATGTTTAGCAATGCATGAGAATACGCATCAGATTTCGTAGCAGACTTTTATTATGACGTGAATAAGGAGATAAAAATTAAAATTCGCATTTTAAATGCAATCGAATTTCAACTTAACTGTTTAAACCCAATGAAAAACAAATTATTTATATTATATAAGAAAATTGACATATATATTTTGTTTGGAAAATATATTTTGTTTCCGTCTGAATTTACAGACTTGGACTGAAGCGTAATTAAAGCAATTCAGTCCTTCTTTAAGCGGACGTTTGTTATTTGCCTGGAGGGATGGCGATGATGACCTCGGAGGGACAACACGCAAACGCCCATACAATCAGCCTATTTGCCCCGTTTGAATGGAGTAGATCTTTCAGTAGGGATCTTGCACGCTCGGCCATTAGAGGCGCATTCAAAAACAAGAATAAGCAAGTACAATGCGCACAGCAGAAAACGCAGCTACTTGTAATACAAAACGGAATTAGGCAAACAACTGCATACATGAAAATTTAAATTACAGCGTGAATAGTTGTAATGTCGTTTTCTTCTTTACAGGCTTTAACGTATAAAATAGCTGTTCAAAATAAAAGATTTTGATGTATGAAGAATATTTTGTTGTTATAAATGTTACTTCGGAATGTGTTAATTATATTTGTTTTAAAGTTATTTAAATATTTAATTTACTGTGGTCTGTATACTTAAGTAATTTCTGTATCCAAAATAAATCGATGACTTTATTCTTTCGTTTTGCGATCTTTCATTCAAAATAATTATTTTGATGACTATGATCAATTGAAATCCTCCCTTGCATCCTAAAAAGAGAAAAAAATATGTATTATTTTTATAAAATATGATATTATCAATTGAAAAACAATCTAAAGTGGCAGAGATTTACATTTAAAAGGATTTCGTTCTCCAGCTAATTTATTAAAGCTTTACTGAATCAGATTTTAATTGCTGTATATTATTTGAAGTTTACTGGTGATATTTTTCTATTTAGAGACTACTATTTAGGGACTAGCAGTGTCTGAGAGATAAAACAGCATATTCATGCTTAAGTTATTAGGATTAATCGTCTGAATTTGACATCTTTTAAGAACTTTTGGAAGTTGTTGAAACTGCAGGTTCAGACATTTTAATTTCTAAATCTATAATACATAATGAAGAAAGTCTGTGTGTTTGGTTGTCCTCTAATAACTCAGTTAATATTATAGCTATCGACACCAAACTTTCTATAATTCATTTCTGGGTCCTGAAAAAGGTTGACGTCCACTGTTTTCTAAACAAAAGTAGCTAAAATAAGATATATTAATTAAAAACATGGAAACACGATAATTTTTGCCTTCATTTTTCCGAGCGGCAACAGTCTCGTAAGCTGGAGATAAAAATCTCCTTCATTTCGAAAGTTGTTGCCGCTGCTCGCTTTCAAATGCTAGAGTTTGTTAATAAAAATTTCGAAGTTTTACGACGAAGTAAAAATAGCATTGCCAAGCATTAAATACATTATTGCCGATTCTACCTCACTTTCTGATGCTAATGCTGTCGCAAGCGGAGGCTTTCTGTCCATCCCCGGCCGAAATATTGAATACCTGATTTCAACTCTTCCCAAGATGTCACAGTCACAATCGCAAGACTAAGAACAGGACACCTGAGGAGCATGAAGATCCTGCCTTGTGGCACCAGGGTATACACACAGTGTATGCACTGCCCGAACACATAGCTGGAACCTGAACATCTCCTAGGCTATCCTGTGGTATCAGCCACCCTCTTCCAAATTGACAATAATCGGACGAGAGACAGTCTTTTCACGGATAGAGACGAGGACGTGGCCAGGGCAGCGCTTCATGCCTTCTGCCCACTTTGACTTACTGTCTCTACTTCTTCCTATGTTTTTCTCTCTCTCTCTCACGACAACAACAACAATACGCAACAGCATATTTTACTACGATACATATGACATACGACAACAACAGCGTACACAACAGGAAAAGACAGATTTTCCAATAATAGCTGTTAATTGATGCTCTTAAACGAACAATTTTAAACAATGAACAGTATTTAAGGCTTTGATATGCTGTCTTCTACACTGAACATTCCAGCCTTTCCTTTGGATAGCACTCAGCAATAGTGCTCACTGTACTCTTTAATCGCCGGTATTGGAGTAATATAAATAACTATCGTGTTGACAATTTCGAATGTCAATCAATTGACTAAAAGCAAGCGACAGTTAAAGTTCATTATCAATTACCCACTGAGAAATACAGAAATATTATAAACCCACAGTTGAAAAATCTTCTTACAGTGAATGTTTAATTTCCTCGTCCACAAACAGTGCATTTCGAAGACTGGTTACTCCTCTAAGTATTCGTTCATCACCACACAAGGATGGACAATATCTCTAACTATCATTAAATTCGTTTGAGTATCTTAAAGATTTTGATATGTAATTTATAAAACTAAATATTCTGCTTCGTAAAACTTGGATCATTTAGTGGTAGCAGTACCATTAAAAAAATCTGATGTGTACACCACATAACATCCTTGTACGGAATATTAAATTATAAGCATTTTGCATTTTATTTAAGCTTTTTAAATTTCGTTAAAATTCACTGTATTTGTTTACCATTGCGACACTCTGGCGCTAGGTTTCCTTAATAGAGTTACATCTAACTCATTTTATAACTCAGAATACACAAAAATTAGGCATATTATCTGAAGAATTATCTAATCATTGTTCCATTCAAATACTATGATAAATCTAAAATGATGTATAAAAGAAATTAATCGAACAAACAAAAAAGAAACAGTTTTTCACAGACTATTCAGTATTTCTCATTCAATTAATTCAATTCTCACTTCGCGACAAGGCAAAAATACATAAAAACTCAAAATACCTATATTCAAAAGTACGAAGTAAATTTTAAGCACTTATTTCTTCGACTATGAGTTTAAGCATGACTTAATTCGCAATAATAAAAGAAGGCGTTATCTTTGTTGTTGCGAAGCTTAATTTTTCTAGATTGGCAACAAATCCATTGTTCTGCTAAGTTTCAAATGTAAACAAATATGGCCGCTATGGCCAAAGTAATTAGCCTTAGCCGCATTTAAACAACTTTTAAATTGTTGATAATTCTACAAATATTGCATGCAGATTTAGTAAAGGTATAAAAACCTTAACCGGCAGATAAGAACAACATAATCCAATCATTTTTAAAGCAAAATATGTACAATTTACCAACATATAAGAATAAAATACTGAGCCCACTGAGCAGAGTAACAGCGGGTATATATATATATATATGTATATTCTAATTGACGAGGCCGATTGCAACACAAATAGGCTGTTCACATCCACATGGTACAGCAGTCCTATGTACAAAATTTCAACGTTCTGAGGCTACTTGTTTTTGAGTTTGCGAGATACATACATACATACGTACGTACGTATGCCCAGCCGCCATGAGAAAAATGTCTTACGAATAATCCATTTTAAATCAGTTTCATAAGTTTGTTTTTGTGAGAATGAGTTCTTTATTCGCAGATGTGACGCCAAAACAAAGTTAAATTGCATTCGATAGGGGTCAACATGGATATTTTGTTGAATATGATATACGAAATTTTTGGCGATTACAATACTTTCTTTTTACTTTGTACTAGGAAGTAAAAATTAGAGTTAATTTTTTCAAGTAATTTCAATTTATAAACAAAAATGTGTCATGTAATTTGTTCATGATTTAATTCATCAAAATGAACCGTTAAATTTAATAGTATATTAAAATGATTTTTTTTAATTATTTTTTTCGAAATCACAGCTTAAGTTTGAAAACGTTAATGGAACAATCACATATATTACTTCAGTTTCCATATAAAATGGATAAAAAATAATAATTTGTAATTTTAGCAATCATCACTTTATACACACTTTTCTTTCATCAATAAAAGTTTAAATGTCATATTTTCACTATGCAAATGTATTTCAACTAAATATCCAGAATAAAACATCGTTGACATCCAGATATCATGTAAATGTCATTGGAATGCTAATAAATTCATGGCTGCCTTTCAAATAGGTTGTAAATGCAAATGATCTTAAAATAAACTTGTAGCATTTGTTATGTCCCGACGAAATAATTTAGTCTAAGTCCCAGCAGCATTTTAACTTAACTGCCACATGAAGAATTTCATCTGCGAACGTCTACGAGGCAATAGGATAAGCCTCAGCACACCAGTCAGCCGCAATATCAACTATATGTGTCAGATCTGTAAATATAAATCATCCCCGGCGAATTTGTGTCCTCAAAAGTTATGAATAATTCAGACAGCTCACCCTAAATATGTCGAAATGTTATGACACACGACATATGGCTACCCCAGGAGGTTTTCTTCACTTTTAACTGAAGATAATGTGTTTAGTAAATGTCTTACTTGTAAATATAGCCATATGTAAGGGTCTTTCTTTTAAAAAGTATGAATCTATTTGTTGAGTTCAAAAAATGCTTGAACATAAAATTTAATTCATATATGCCCTACGACTTCATGAAAATTTCACCAACTACTTTTATATGTAAACTCCATGAGATTTCTGTTTCTGTGACTTTAAATGTCTAGAGTATGTAGTAACTCTTTCAAAAGAAATATTTCTAACAAGTGTAAATTTATAGCGCGAAGAAATGTTGAACTTATTTTAATTTGCATGAAACTGACTTTGCTAGAGATTAATAATAATTCAGAGAAACTAGATAAAAGAAGTGTATAATTTGATATGCTTTGTTAATATTTCATTTCATTTTGTAAATAGTGTGATGCAATAAATTCCTGAAAAAAACTGAAAAAAATCTTTTTAATTCTTTAGCTTAGCTTAGTATTTAAAAGGTTGACTTACCTAATATTAAGCCAGACTGTTAAGAAAACTTGATTATCCATAGAAAAGTTGCATAATTATAACATAAGACTTCTAAAATACAGCGCTAAATTATTACAAGTAAGTTATTGTACATTTTGGCATTTCTTTGTTCATACTGTTAATCTCCTTTAATGTACGAAAATTGAACGATTATCCTTTCAGTACCCTATATAAACGCTAAACTGTTAACTATTTCTTGGAGTTCTAATTAACACAATGAAAAATGTACCTAATTTAAAATTTCCCTGGAATATAATCTCAATCTTGCAAGTACATAAACTCTACACTGGATAATTCCGTATTGAATTTCATTAACACCGTGCAATGAAATAATAGAAAGTATTTAATCAGTGTAACTGATTTAATTAACAAAACGGAGAAGACGTTTTCTATACAAAGACTTAATTATACAAGGTACCATTATGATTCCGGGCTCTGCTTTGTAGCTGGGATTCGTAATTAAGAAAGAAGCAAAAAAGATTTACAGAACCAAAAAAAAAAAAAAAATCTAAAATCTTTTTTTTTTAACATTTTGTGTGTTATCTTCATTTATTAAATATCGCGTTCTTCGCACTTTAACTATAAAATTCAGTTCAAGAGCAATATTGCAAAATAAACTTAAAATGAGCATATCTGTAGAATTTCAGGTACACAGTCTCATGCGCTGGAGATAAAAATATTTCTTCTGTATAACGTTGCCATTGCTCCCTTTGAAATCCTTGAGATTTTTAATAAAAAAGTCGTTAACGTTGTACAAAATATAAAATCGATAATAAAACAAATTCCAAATTTCACATTTGGGCTTCCAGATGCCCATATTCGTGTGGAAGCGTTCAATATTCAAAATTTGATGGCTATAAGTACCGTTGTTTTATCACAATGCGAGAAGCATACATACATTTATGCAGATTCTTCATTATTTAATTCCCTTAAATATAATACAGGGCGATAATATTAGGTGGCAATAATTTGAAAAGTGAAACAACGCTTTTAGTGAATCAACGCAAAATGCCAAAACGAAATTAATAGTCCCTCTGGGCAAATTGCCACTTTGGACTAATAAAATTGCTGCTTCTGATAGATTCAGAAAATAATACTGGGACAGATAAAATAATACTGGGAAAAATACTGCGTAAAATAATACTGGGGTAGATAAATGGGGTGACTTGATTTGTGTAAAATAACCCCCTGTATTGTTCCACCACTGACCGAATCGTTAAAATTGCTAAATACGAGTAAATAGTTCGATCCTTGTTCAAACCCAGTAGAATGAACTGGATAGACGATTGGGTTATGTAGTTTTTTCCACAAGTGCAACGTGAATGGATAGGCTAGTTAGTTAGTTCTCTTAGACAGCCTAGCTAGTTTTCCTAAACAGTCATCCAAAAAGCTCCCTTAGGCAGGTAGAACCCGCATGTTCTTTCATTCACAAATATCTTAATATTTTTTACATTATTTATGGGTGTAAAATATGAAAAATTCTGGATTTTTCTGGATTCTGGATTTTTTCATATATGGCACATTTGCTTCTGAATCGCTACAACAGTGCAATAGTGTAAAAACGTGAAACGTTTAACTTAAAATTTCAAGCAACAGATTTATCATTTTCAAAATATATATTACTTCAGTATATGAATTATTCTTGAATAAAAACAGTCATCTACAAGTACTGGAATGTATATTTGTTGGAAGAAATAATCAGTAAGTGTTCGGCTCATCGTCTACACTTCTTCTATTATTTCAGATACTTTTTAAGGAATTTCTGAGATTATAATTCAGTAATATAACAGTAGAAAGCATTTTATTAATGAATAAGCATTTTGTCTTATAAACACAAACTATGAGTATGGTTTCAAATAAAATAAATATTTTAGCTATTTAATTAAAAAATTCCTTAATTCATTATAAAAATGATGTAAATATTTTAATGGGAAGAAGACTTGTTAAAATATAGAGGAATGATATTTTAATATCAATTTATTTTTTGCTAATTGGAATTGCTGCATTTAAATTAATAATTATTAGACTCAGAGGAATTAAAATACAAATTTGAATAGTAATCATTACTATCATGTCATATGTAGAATATCTAAACACATGCATCTCAAAATAATTAGGAAGGAAATTTATAATTTAATTTCAATAAATTTGCAACATAAATCTGCAAACATAAAACAAGTTGCTTTCAATGACTTTTATTCATTCAAATTCACTCTCTTTTTAAACTGAAATACTACGAATTCATTTTTAGTTTCATAAAGAAACCAAATCAGAGTTTTAAAAATAGTTTCGCGGTATTGAATATCATTCATCACGTATGTTTTCGATCAAATGAATACCCTTCATATCTCAGCATTCATTTGACACGAAAAATAAACTTATATTTCAGATTTGCTTCAAGTGAATGTTAAATCATAAAAAGTCTCATCAGGGAAAATTTGGGAAATTTTAGGGAAATTCGATTTAGTGTGTCTCTTCACAGCTCAGTGATTTTCTGAAGAGTTCCAAGAGGGATTTATAATCAGATTCTTTCCTCTATCGATTAATTTTATGTATGTTGAGGTCGATGAAACTGAAATGATCGCCTTAATTGACTTCCAAAATCTTGGATGTTTCAATTATGCAAATCACTTAAATGTGGTATTTCAAGGAATTATACAGAAAACTGGCAACTATTGTTTAATTCAGTGCCAGAATACGCCAGCATTAGGTCAAAATAAAAGATGAAATATTTTCGTTTGGGAATTTGAATCATAGCATGATTCAGCGAAAGTTTCACTGTTAGTATTAAAAACTTAGAATTCTGAAAAAAAAATGTCCATAATTAATAAAAATAGTTCATCTTTGTTGAGGTTGCAATCATTTCAACACTATAACAGAACATAAACATGCACAGAATATTTAAATAGCTACTTTCGAATACTATAAATTTATTTATTTTTATTATAAGGGAAAAGAGCGCAATATGGACTTAAAGTTACAGTATAGCACTTCAAAGAAAACCTTATCCTTAGAAATTTCAAATAAATAAATATATAAATAGATTAAAATAAATAATTAAACAAAAATTGAAATAAAAATTATAAAACATCATAAATATTTTTTAATGTTTATTAGTTTTAAATGTTTCTGAAACGTATGGTGATGCAAATACCTGATAATAATTAAAAGAAGGCTTCAAATATTCATAAAAATTTTCTTTTAGGAAATACTGAAAATTATATATCTTTTAATTTACACCAAGTAAATACATTATTTGAAAAAGTAAAACACAAATTCAAGTTAGAATAGAAGAGAAACACATCAATGCGACAATCAAGATTGCTGAAACTACCTTGTATTTGGCGTACATTTATCAAAACACTCAATCGATTTCGAAGGCATCATATCCTTTAGCCAAATATTTAGTTTCCAGATTTTCTCCTTTACTTGCTAACAATATTCACACGATAAACTTAAAGATATTTCTCCGCTGCGTTCCATTATGGTTTCATATGATGTCAAATCACTGTTTACTAATGTTCCAGTCGAGGTAGCACTAAAATGTCTTGAAACTAGGCTTCGGTAATTCCATTTCACACATACTGAAATTGATGAGTTGGTCTCGCTTACTAAAGTCTCTCTCAGTCAAACCCACTTTCTTTTCCAAAATGAATATTATCATCAAATTGAAGGATTAGCTATGGGAAATCCTCTCAGTCCTGTACTTGCTGACATTTATATGCATTATTTTGAGGTAAAATTATTTGATAAACGATCTTTTCGTCACTGGATTCGTTATGTAGATGACACTTTCGGACTTTTGATGGTAATAAAGAAGATTTATCCGAGATTTTGTCTATTATAAATTCAATTCATCCAGCCATCCAATTCACTCTTGAAATTGAATCCAACAATTCCCTCCCCTCCCTTGATATTCTTATAATCCGCAATGAAATTGATTTTAGTACTACTGTGTACCGTAAACCATTTGCAGTTGTTTACCACCTCATGTTAAGTCATACCACCCTGTTAAGCAAAAAAAGGTTTCTTTTTACTATTATGTATTTCGCGTGCTCAAAGTTTGTTCCTCAGAATCTTTGCTTACTAATGAACTCAATTATTTGAGAGCAGTTGCTATTGACCGAGGATTTTCTCCCGTGATCATTGATAAAACCGTTAAAAAATTTTCAGATTCCCATCAAAGAAGACATTCCACTGTTAGAAATAATATTAATGACCTTGTCATGCTTCCATTTTATCTTTCTCCAGAAGTTGCACAGATTCTCCAGAAATTCAATTTTCAATTCAGTTTCTCCCTATCAATAAAATTCCCAGTTCGTTTCTAAAAGATTGCGTTTCTGACTTTAATTCTTAGGAAATTTATAGTACATCGTGTCAGTGTGGCTTGAGATACATCGACCAAACAAAAAGAGCGTTAAAGTTTCGTATGAAGGAACATGAATCTTATGTCCGAAATGGCGAAATTAACAAGTCTCCAATAACGTATCATAGTTGGAAATTTAATCATAATTTTGACTTTGGATCTGTAAAAAATTATCCAAAAAAAACTTCTTCCGTTGATGATTTGGATTTTCTTGGGGCTTTTCATATTCACAAAGATTTAGCATGTTTAGTGAATGATTTTAAGTCCAATCCAGTCCTTCCAAACGCTTTTAAAATTCTGTTAACATAATTCTTGGTTATTATTTTTGCCACTAGATGGCGTTGCCTCCTCATGCATGGTACTACCCGAGGATATAAAAAGCCGTTACTGAGGTTGCTTTCCGTTTCTAGAAATTTCATTCTCCTGATGAGGAGGGACCTGTATCTGCCCTCGAAATCGATTGAGTGTTTTAATAAATGTAAGCCAAATACAAGGTTGTTTCAGCGATTTTGACAAATTTAAGTTATTAAGAGATGCGTTTATTGCTCTGAAACCGCTCGAATATTATTTAATAAATGCGAGACTGATTGAATTTGAAAGACAAATCCTTTAATACATAAAAGCATCCTTAGAACCGCCTATGTACGAAGAGACGTGGGACATACTTCAGATCATTAGCATAGCAGCTTCAGATAGTAATAACGCATTGTTATCAAGTCGCTCAGTTTGTTACCAAATAACAGATTGATTAAATTTGAAAGAGAAATTAATAACCTTACGTTTTGAAGGTAACAATATGTGTGTTGATTATATGCAAGTCTAGGCGTTAAGTAAAGAAAAAATCATTTATTTGACCCACTACTTGCCAAGGATTCTTTCTATGGGTCAGTTTCAGACGGAAAGTCGTGTCTCCGCATTTATTTTGCCAAGGCAATATTTTATATTTTAAGTGGAAGCAAAACGAGGACCACTCAAAAGGAACTATAACTGACGTTTGATATTATTTGTTTTATAAAGAAGTAATCTTAAACTGGAGGCCTGAGGTTCTCGAAGCAATGTTATGCAGCCCACAAACACATTTCACTTATGTACTTGGTACAAACACGATATTATTAAGATTTTAGTTATTTTAATTCCGAGTTTATTATTATATCATTTACATGCAAAACAAACATGAAAACTCGCCAGAAAACCTAAAACCTGAAACTAATTAATTTACCGTATTATTTAAATTCATTCAAAGATTTGAACATACGGATTTAATTATCCGTTCTTCTGTCAAAAAATAGATAAGCTCAGTTACGAATTTTTTCACCAAGAATAATCGCTTTGTTTAGGAATATGTTAAAAGCTTTTTTTCGCAGTTTAACATTAATGAGAAAAGAATTCGACTGACCGATGAGCATCTATAATCCTTGATGAAGATAAATTTCAGTAATTACGCTCCAAGAGTACAAACTTTACCAGAAGTGAAACGCCATTAATTATCAGTTTATAGTAAGAAAAAGAGAATCATTTAGCAAAATTCAAATCTATAACTGAAATGTATGTACAGTAGCATCTTTTTAACTCATAACAGCGTTTAATTTCCAGAAAATTAGCTGTTTACGTTAACAACAAATGGTTACGACTGTCCAGTAGGACATATTGATCTGTTTTACTTGTTAAGCAGAACAAGTGACACGCATATTTATTTTTACTTTCATGTATGAAAACTTCGAAACCTGTTTCAGAGATATTTTGTTTTGTAAAGTGTAAAGAAAGTTTAAAATTTTCAAGGATGTTATTTCGAATGGAAATCGTGCTTTGTGAATGTGGAATAGTTCCCCACACACTGAAAAACTAGTTTTCGCAATACATCAATAAAAAAAGGCATCGAACAAGACATGCCTTAAAAAAGAAAAACAATCTTTTTCGGAAAGAACTACCGTCACTTCGAATGCAAATGCAGATTTTAAGCAATACCCTTGCTTTCATGGTGAACATTCGTTTCGCGTAGAGTGAAACGTTCCCGTAACTGAAAATAACGTTGCTTCTGAACCAAAGGCAGTGTTTACAAGTAATACTTAAAGACAGCATCTTGTCTTAGTTTTATTACTTGCCAATGTTTGGGCAATTGAAATTTTTTCTATGCACTTGTGAGCCGAGTGAAAACTTCCTTTACGAAAATTCTGCAGCGATTGTAAAAGAACAGACGCCATGTATTAGAAGGTATGTTTCTGAAGAGGGGCCATCTTCGAAATTTGTAATGGAATTGATTATTCATTAAAACTCGAATTATTCTGATGCAAGAATTATAAGCCATAAATTTTATTTGTAATTTATAACACAGGTTGTTTTGGTTTTGGTTTATGGGATTACGGTAAAGCCTTAAATCCTATCTGCCTAAGGGAAAGAATGCCTTCTTGCAAGATTTTCTAAGAGAAAGGGAAACTTGTTAGTATACACGTTACACATGGGAAAAACACGAAAACGCATATGCAACCAATTCGAATCTTGGACCGAACTACCAGTATTCAAAGACTTTAGCGCTCGGTCTGTGATGAGTCCATAACGGAGTGATCACGAATTAGTCATTGAATCTTAAAGCTCATTTCAAGAAGTATTACTTATGAAATAGTAATGACACACGAAAATAAACTTTTCATTTCCACGTTTACCTGAGCAATTAATGAGGAATGAATGAAGGAGGAAATCCACATCGCTGGATTGGGCGCCTCATTGAAGATGATGTAATCCTGTTCCTATGGTCTCCGCGATTTCCAAACCTCCGTAGTTTGTGATTTCATTTTTTGAGGGAGTGATAAAAATTCTGTTTACATTCCTTTATTGCCAGAAACTTTGGTGAGCTTAAAAATCTCGCTACGAATGCATTTATGGCCATTTGCAGGGCAGTTGAGGACGAATTTTAACATACAAATAAACGAATGTCATGTTATAAGAAGAAGCTTATAATGAAATTTGAATTATTTTTACGTATTCCAGCAATGAAAATGTGAAATGATATGAAAAAACGTGGATACTTAAAGTAAATTTTAATGCATTTGTTTTTTTACGTGTACTAGTTTTGAAAGTCAGTGTTTTGAAATTCGATGTATCATTTATAGTCAGCCTGCAGAAGTACGAGGCAAAACTTCTGAAAAGTTGGAATCCTTTTATATAATCAATTAAAGCAAAAATGTTTAATACTTTTCATCTTATTATATTTTTCTATAGATATATTTCTCCATTATATTACTGCAAAGTATATGCGTATTATGATACAATAATAATAATAATATCTGATATATATGTCATTTGGTAGGAAAATAGTGAATATCACATCCCGGGTAATTGACTTCATTTCTCAGTAATATATTACTTGCGTTCTATTAAGGTGAATGACATCCACACTTAAACATAATTTATTTGACACAAGTATAACATGCCAGATGTCATGGCCAGTCAACATATTTGCAGAAACCTGCAAGTTCACCAAATATTTTTATCATTAGGACATATGAGAATAACAATGCATCTAATATGAATTTAGTACAGTTGGTAGAGGTTTTTCTTTGTACATGTATGTGCGTGAAATATGGGTCAAGATATTAGAACATAATATAAAAATTATTAAAAGCATTTTCTCCTATATAACCTTATATCGATGATATTTTGAGAGGTATATAACACATCACTCGAGGCAGGAAATGCAACACCATAAAGGACAACCATTTATAAGCATATGATTTTAATTAATGAACTACAATGATTGAATATACACAGGGTTAATAGAATTAGGCTTACGTCACTTCTTCAGATGGTCCAAACAGCATCCTCTTTTTAACGGCAGAGCAGGGCTGTAACTGTAACCAGTAGTATATAGTGCCCTTTGCGTTCCGAATACGCGGCTGGACTAAAGAGACATCTTAAGACCATGTTGGTCAGAAAAATCATTTTTATATTTTACAAAATATACATACAATTTCCTCTGTGACTGGAAGGGAGCCATCATCTTGGAAAACAGCATTGTTAAACCTTTCAAGGTAGAATAGTGTGATCGGTAGCATTAGGTTACCCACGGATAGGTGTGTCATTATTATACTTCTTAATCGACCTAGAAGTGACCAGCTGTTGTTACTGATGGCATTTCAAACCATGATGCCAAGTGTAAGAACACGACGATAAGAGCAGGATGGTTTTCAACAATCGTGAAAGGATTCGGTCTGTCTCCAGTTCCTCACTCGTTGCCTATGATTAATGTGGCAAGCATGAGATTCGTAACTAAGTACTAAGTATTGATCTATTCTATTCAAACATCGGTGCCTGAGTCTGAACACCATTGCAATCTTTGCGTCATTCGGTTTATTGAAGAATTCAAAGATTTCCGCCCACTTTAAAAAATGCCCCAGGAGTAGAATGAGTACTACATTAAGTGTCGTCAGATACATCAACCCACCTAATTTTTTTACTTCGAACCTCTAATCCTATAATGACTCATATTATATTCTCCATCTGTACAGTGGATAAGTCTTGACGGTTTTCCTTTCAAATTCGTCGGTATGACCAAACAGCAATGGACAAGCCTAAAAATAATCCTCCTTTTAAGATATTCAGTTAAATGAATTTACTTAGGCGGTACTTTTCAGGCATCTGTTTAACTTAGAATTCTAAAAGAGAAAACGTTTAAATAAAAGTGATAGACTTAGAAAAAGACTTTGCTTTCTTTTTCCACTTGCTAACTAACCACACAACAAATATTTGATTTTATATCATTTGCATAAATCGTAGATCTATGTATATTTTTGTAATTTGCTTAATAACGACGCAGAATCTTCACGGTGTTACCAAAGCTAAACAGGGCGTAAATCTTTTGACTCCCATATTATATTCTCTTCCTACAAATGAACTGAGGAACAGTAATGAATTTGTTAACAATATTATAGAGATTGGTTCCTTTGTTAACAATATTATAGAGATTGGTCAGAAGAAGATTGTCTTATTATTCAACAATGGCTAATTTTTAAGGCTCTTCCTCATGATTTTAGCTTACTGCAGAGTGCGACACTAAAAAGATACTTTTTCATGTCTTTGCAAAAAAAAACACAATTAATTATTAACACAGGTATTATTTGTTGCTTTATTTCCCTATTATTTCACAAAATCGGAATGAAGAAAACAAATATACGCAAGCCTTATCCGAGAATTTCTATTTTAACTATAAATCACACATACTGCATCCTTTGCGATTGATTAAATTTTTCAATACTGTTGTAAGATTTTCGAGCCACCGATATTGAAAAGTTTCTTAGTTTTCAAGTTTCTGCTTTTCAATGCCTTGAGGGATCGGAATTTTTACCCACACGTCTTCGCTCTCATCGCTTAAGAGAACTCGCAGTTTTGCAAATATTTTAAATAGTTTAAAGCGCAACTAAGAGAAAAACAAAACGAGGAACATCAAAGGATAAAATTCCGCTAAAGTTTAAGGAATATTATTCTTATACTGAAAAATATATCTTAATATCTTACAACGGCGAATAATTTTGTTAACACAGAAACGAAAGGAAATGTTATGTTTTTAATTTTTAAAGTTTCCACTATTTTTATTCAATACACTCATGACGAGTGCATAAGTGCGCATTTATTGAATCGCATATGAATTCCGAACCTTAAAAGAAAAAAGGTGGCTGATATTCACTGACGACTAAAGAGGAGTTTAATTATCATCCATTTTTTGAATAGGAACCTAAATAATTTCTGACTTTAATTTATGAGCTGTTGGTATTTCATGGATCAGATATATTTAGCACAAATTTAAAAGCTCGTAAAGTCATTATTTGAAGCAGGAGACGTGAAAAATGTGCAGTGCCCTCGCCGGGTGTCGAAATCTAGACCTCTCGTACACACGTCGAGCATGATTTCAATTACATTTCTCCCTCCTTTTCCACGAAGGCATGCGGAAAGGAGGGAGAAGATACCTAACATACTCCACCTTTTACAGGGCGACTGGGGATTACGAGAACAAAACGCCAAATCTTAGTGATGACGAACTATCGCCCACCACCTTTTAGTGCTGGCGCCACTGTAGAGTCTTTTGATTTTTTTATGGTGGAGAAGGGGAAAAGTGCAGTGTCTTCGCCGGGATTCGAACTCCGGACTTCCCGAATACGCGTCGACTGTACTTCCAGTTGCACCACGAAGGTGTGCAGAAAGGAGAGAGAAAATACCTTATAATATATTGACTTAGTTTCATGTAAACACAGAAACTGTTTTGACTTTTCAGCGGGGAGACTATTAGTGCACCGTTTTCGTAGCTTTCTTCATGTGTAACGGAGATTCGAGCATGTTTTTTCTATAGAATCCTATACGAAGGCGTTCACTTCTAAGGTCGGTAACCCTGGTATGATTTACCATACTCAGCTAAACACTTCTATATAAAAACTATATAAAACACATTAACATCAGTGTATATTAAAACGCTCTTAGTGGGGCTTTGGATCTGCACATGAAGTCCTGTATTGAAACGTCATTTAATATATAAATTTGTATAATTACTTGTTTTAGTCTTTGTCGTTATAAACTTCCACTCTTTAAGATGATAATTACATCATTAAAGAAAGCAAAATATATTAAATTATAAACCAGTATATTCCAAGAGGGAAAGAAATCTCATGATCGGATAAAGGAGGTCATGCTACACACGGGGTTAAAGTCATCGGAAGCTAATATAACACCATTAGCCGCCCAGACGGTATAGTGCTTAAAGAAGCCGACTACGTAACCTAAGGGCCCGCCTTCGAATCCTAGAGAACGCATGGGTATAAATTGTCCTTTCAATGGACCAGAGGGCGCAACTCCTGTGAAGGCAATGAAAGGGCCGATATTTTAGCAAAAGAGGTAGCGCTAGAACAAACAGGATCTCAAATTCATATCCCATGGCCTAAATCAACATTAAAGTATAAACTAAAACAAATGGCGAATGAAAAGTGGCAACGGGAATGGGAACAAGGACCGCAAGAACGGCGTACATTCGAACTGCTACCCAAGGCTGACGAAAATATCACAATATCAATCTACTTCCTCACCCTGTACATATTGGGTCACGGTCACTTCCCCAAGCATTTTTATGATTGCTATATGACTACGTCGGATAGGTACATATGCGGGGAAAGCGGAGACCCTCAACATTACATGTTTCACATTCGCTAACGTCAACCCATCAATTCGCCATCCCACCGATGCTGGAATAGAATTTAGAAAATTCATAATTAAGCACCGTAAAGTCTTCCAAAACATCAAAAATATTATTGACTTTCTACTCTGCCACGGACTGGATATCTGTCATCCATAGCATATAACCTGAAATAATTCTCCAAGTTCAGAAATAAGAATATCCACTCTCCACCCTCTTACTATGCAGAAATGCCTTTAGAAAACACACTTAAATATCTCCATTTGTTAAGACAACCGTAACGTTTCTTATACCTACTCAAACTACGTAATATGAACTGACTTCACATTGTGCAATGTGGGACTGATACACCAGTACTGAGCACTCAAAACTATATGTCATGAAATGAATCCATAAACAGTATGCTGAACTATGAATGAACTTATAAACTGCGAATCGTGGAACAAAAAACAACCACACAAACAACGAACCACATACTATAATCACGCCCCCCACCAACAAAACTCCAAACCGAAACACAAAGAAATATGTAAATGCATGTGTAAATAACTTACTGTATTTATTCATTATATTTATTGTATTTATCCATGCAACTGCAAAGTACCTATGCAATGTATACCTTAAATCAATATTGTCTGTAATGCAAATTATGCACCATTAATACGTAACTATTATGAACGCCGCAATGTAAACAAATGCTCGAGCATGGCGTGCCCCGTGTGGGTGCATTTCCATAGATGGTTAGTGCAGTGGGCAATACCAGTTTTGCCCATGGCGATGTTTTGATGCCCCTATACTTCTTTCTGTCTGTCCCTTCATAGGAGGTAACAGTGGCCACCTATTAGGTTGCCTGCGCAATAAATATGGCCACCACTTCCGGCCTTAGGAGGCCGTAAAATATATATGTAGCACAAATTTTAATACAAAAATTTATTTAATTTCTTTAAGATGATATTTATATCATTAAAGAAAGCAAAATATATTAAATTATATAACAACATAATATTAGAATAAAACATCTTATTTACTTCACAAAGTGCGCCCTGGGCTTTGAATCGTTTAGGCTGGATTTGGCTAGAGTTCAAAAATTTCTGACCACGTGACTAAAATTGTCACAATCTGAATGTGCTGCTTTAATATATAATTTATTGAAGTGGACTATGTGCTTACAATCCATTCATACAGAAAGTTTAAAATACACAGAAACGCTTAGTAGTGCAGATGCATATTGGAGACGACAAAGCTTAAAAATGGAAATTCCAGTTTTGTAGTTTAAATTGAGAAAGAGAAGCGTAATTTCAAGTTTATTCAAAATATTTCTCTCTGTGCCTTGTGAAATGTCCTGTAGGCGGATTCCAGTTTAAGATGATGAAAAGGAAACTTCTCCTTATATGGAAATCCCCTTTATAATGAAAGAGAGGGTAAATTTTAGAGCTTATGGAAAAAGACATAAATACTTTCTTAAATTATATTAAGGAAATCTCAAATAGTAGCAACGGAACAAAGCAGAAGTGAATAATTTTGAAAATAGAGAAATAATGTTTTACTGTAAAAATAAAACAGGTACATTTTAAGAAAATGTATACACAGCAAAATTAATAATAATATAATATATTTTACCTTTTCCAGTTAATATACAGGAATATCAAGAAAGTTTCTTAATAAAAGCTCTGATTTTTGTACTGAAAGAAAAAAAGTCCATGCACTTGAAATTTTGTAATCCACCGTTAAGAGGGGGGTAGAAAGAATGTTTTTCAATTATCAAATATTTTTACCATTTATTTAAATTTTATTCTCCGAAACAGAATTTTTCTTTTTGTTTATTTTTTTTTCTTTTATTGAAAATAAGATGTTTGAATGTTTACTTCTTGAATCTTTCGAAATTTCCTGTCAGCTTATCCTTCCTTGAATTGATTTTATTCACCCGGAATGTTATTTCCATTTCTTGTGTACGGTGTGGGAATCATATGTGCTGATTTTTAAACGTGTTAAAATGAAACCATTTTATTGAATATTTTCATGTTATACAATATATGTTTCTGCACACTCCTTAGTAGTGTTAGAATGCTATCATATGTTTTTTTTCCATGCGATGTTTGGGTGGCAAAACATCTAAAGAATAAAATATGAACATATATTTGTACACTAGAAACTACACAAACCTGTCCAACTGAAATATTTCAGAATAACTGTATCGATCACAGAATATATAGTGAATTTATATTTGAAATTAAAAACACTTTTTGTTAGTTCCTAGAATGAAATTTAATAGTTATGTTTTCTTTTTCTCCTTACTATTTTTGAATATTTTGTTGAACTAAAATTTCTTTAGTGCTGTTTAAATTCCTCAGGCGTTTTCTTTAATATATATTCCTCTTTCTTAAGACGGGTTGAATAAGAATTTCCCATTGGAATACCATTTGATTTCAGGTAAAGAATGTTTGCATGTTTGAAAAAGTTATTAAAATTCGAGAAATATAGATGTTATTTCCATTTTTGTAAATCTGTTATAGTAAGCATTTCATGAGACTTTCCTAGATTTCTTTTAGTGAAGACATGTGTAGAGGTTTTCAAAGTCATAGCAGTTGATATTGTAAAACTTTAGATTTTGTATTTTTTCAATTATCGGCAAGTTGCAAGAAAATTGATAGTGCATAAAATTCCTTTTGTACTTAAGCGCATTTTGTACAAACAATAGTAAATTTAGTACAAAGTACTAAATCTTTATTTATGTTGTTTCCTCTAAACTTATTTTTGAAAACATTTTGAATGGTAAGTAGATGTTTATGAGGAAATGAATAAAGATTGCCAATAATATTCTTCTTAAAATTAGGCTTATGAAACATATTCTGGTATTTTGATAATAGTAAATTAGTATTTTTAGAAGATTTTAGTTTCTTCCTTTTTCCTCTGGTTCTTTGTGCATTCTTCCTGAAAAGCCTAAACTGTTCGTAAAATGTAGCGTAAAAGTCAGCTATATTATTGAGAGATGAGTTAAAGAGCCCTGTACAGTAAAATATAAAAAGATTTCTTTAAATGTCTATTTGCAAGCTTAGGAACAATACCTAAGATTTTAATAGGAATATTGTTGAAGTCGTTAAAATTGAAATCTTCTATCTCTTTGGTAGCTGAAGTAAAACTGGTGTTATTGACTGCAAACGTGTGATCTACGGTTATTGATTCTGATGCTAAGATTATTTTTAGTTTGTACCATGTGATAAAAGATTACAAGTTTTACATGTTGTAGAGACATTAGGTTTTGTTGGAAGCAGGAACGATGAAACATATGCACTGCCTTCGCCGGGGATCGAACCACGGACCTCTGAATTACCGGCTCAGTGTGCTGACCATTACACCACGAAGGCACGCTAAGAATGTGGGAGATATACCTTATAATGTTATGGAGAAAATACAATTAAACGTGTTTCAATTGTTGTTTTGTTGCAATAGGCTTAACTGGCGTGTTATTTTGTTTACAGGTATAATCGGTTGGAACTCGGACATTCCTTAATTTCTATATTTTTGATACGAGCAAAAAGTGAAAGTAACCAGAGAGCTAGCCTAAATTACTGTAAAGTTTATGAAGGAAAACTTTAACTTTTTGTGTTTGGTTAGTTCTAAACTCCACGGTTTCGTTAAACTATTTGATAAGCACTAAAAGCTGCTTACTTTTAAATACAGTATCATTAAATTTTTTTAAACAAAATATCCCAATATTATTTCTGTACAATACGCTGCTGAAAATTAAACAATTATTGGCAAAATAGTAAAACACTTAGAACCGAAGCCACAAAGACATGAAAAAAATGAAATTTAAAATCAGTAAAATCCTTAAATCTCTCAATAGAAAGTGTAAAAAAAATAAACTCAGTATTTTTAGGCCACAATAAATTCCTAAAACAAACAGAAAGACATAAAAGTACACATAAAAGGAACAGAAATACAATTAAATCTGATTCAACCTATCAAGACACGGTAGATCGGATTCAGTTGAATCCATCTTTCTAGGAAACCCACTATGTTTCTGTCCATGCAAAATTATCTGATGAACCTTTTAAATTATTTAATTGTAATAGTTCATGGAAAATTCTGAATGCCTCCTCTACACAGTCGCTCTCCTTTAATATGAAATACAAATACACCAAAACAAGTTTGTATGAAATAAATCAATGCCTAATAAAGCAAAAGTAAAATGTGTAACATGTGCTAATATTAAAATTTAAAAAAATCAAATTAAAATTAAAACATAATAATTTACAAGCCTATGCATTAATTTCGTTCAGGAATTAGCGGGCATTTTTTGACGATGTTTTATTGCAGAGACTGTTTCAATCAGCTAGGGTTCCAACACCAGTTAATCTCAGCTTGTGTATAATTATAATATTGCTTTTGGAGACCAACTGGATGTATTCTAGAAAAAGAAAATTTTAATGTCATATAGTATTAATTAAGGATATTAAATATTATAAGTGGCAAGACACAAACATGATTTCGTTTGTGGTAGTACATTCTCTGCTTCCTTTTCCGTTCTTCTAGATAAAGCTTGGAGAATTTGGGATATGCAAAGTTGTTATGGTGCAAGTAAGTAGTAAAAAGCAGATTGGGAAAGGAGCCACAGTACATTCAGCGAATTATTTCAGAAAGGTTTAAAACATTATTATTAATAATGTGGAAATGGTATACAAACTCATTTCAAAGTTAATCTGAAATGCGTTTGCAGCTTGGGAAAAGTGCTATACTAGCTGTTTATAGAAAAAGAAACTTTCAAATAACTTTATTCTATATAGAAGCACACATGAACGCCTTGACAAACATGCAAATAGAGTGAAGCTAAGAAGAAACGAAGAAAAGAAATGTTTACGACTCTGAGTCAGATGAGGACGACGTCGAAAACATTTTCCCAGTAATGTGAAGAGTCCCTTAGAGTAAACATTCAGCTATCTTTTGAAGATATTCAAGCTAAGCTAGATAAACAAAATATCTCATTGATGTTATTTCTGGAAATTATCACTGAATTTCTAAGCGGAAAAAGGAAACAAGTACATGCAAGGGAATTGTTTATTAGAAAAACGGTAGAAGTGGATCATGTTGATGCAATTATTAGATGTACCGAAACATGCAGAAAATCATGAATATAAGAAATTTAATAGATTTTACGCAGGAATTTATTAAACTGACTCGCATCAATGAGCGAAATGCAATAAATAAAAGGAGTAGTACATTTAAAGTTTCAGAGTTAAATTAAATATTGATAATTCGAATAAAGATTGTATATTATTTATTATTATACAAACACATATTATTATACACTGCTTATTAGTATTTTCTGAAGAAAAAAATAATATATTCCTTTCGTACAAGCTGTCGTAGTGTAGGTGGGAGCATATCCGAGTATCAAATGGAATATTCATATTTCGAATACTGTCGAGGGCATAATAAATTTGTCCTAAATTCCACTCAATAAAGATTAACAGCTTTACAAATTTATTGTATCTTGATTTCTGATCTCGGTCTGTTTTTTCCATTTATAATGAATAGCATTTAAAATCTACATATACAAAAATAAAATCCAAGTATATATCATGAATTCAGTATTTACAAATAAAATCAAAGTAAATATGTATATTAAAATGTATATGTTACCGTGAAAGACCGAAATTGGAGAATGTCGACTTTCACCGGAGAATGTCAACATTCGTCCAATAAGTCGGTGAAAGATCGAATATTACATTACATTCTTGTACATTCGGACCCTCACCGGTGTATGTCGACAATCACAGGTATGCTCTGGTGTAGGTCGAAAAGAGAGGCGACTGGCTGTTTCCCATAAATGCAGTTGTAAAAGCAAGGGCCTCTTGTGCAATTCAAAGTCTCATAATAGTTTAAGTTGTTGCAATTAATCAGATTTGAATCATATAATTTAGTAAGTTTTTTATTACTATTATTTTATTTTCTCATTTAGAACGTACTGTATAATTAAGTAAGTTTTTTAACTTCTAATATTTTCCTTTCTGATTTTGAATGTATTGTGTGTTTTAAGTTCTTGTGTATTTTTTCACAACTGAATTACGGAGAAGAAAATTTAATATTCTTATATATTGAACATTCACCATTAGTACATGGTGAATGTCAACATTTACTCGTGTAAGTCAGAAATAAAAGTATTTGGGAATTATTTCGGACACACACCAAGCGACTATGTTGACATTCATCTGTGAAAGTCGACATTCTCCAGATTTCGGTGTTTCACCGTAACATATATACAAAACATTTCACAAGAGACACCAGATAAGATATAGTAAAAATTCAATTCTCAGCCCTAAACCTATAATTTTAAGCCAAGAGAATAAATTCAATATACACATTAAAACCCATTGCCCAGCCGCAGTAAATTCAATTCTAAAACCAAATCAATTTTCAATATCCATATAATCTAATATATATTTGACCTCTTTTTGATTGACGATTTTTGGAAAGTGGATTGTGATTTGGATCAAAATTGGAATTAAATTTCTCATTTGGAACTAAACCAGTTTATTTATTTTTCTTTTTTACTTTTTCAAAGATTTCTTTCTTTTTACTTTTTCAAAGATTTCTTTCATGTCTTTGGGAACAATTGGTACATGTAATTTCATTTTTACAAAATTTGGAGGTATGACCCTATCTAAGACATTTCAAACATATTTTATTTGAATAAATAATTTTGCCGTGTTTGCCTTCCAACCCACCCTCACTCTGTTGTATTCTAGCACATTCAAAAACTCTATGACTTATATTTTCTTGATCCTTAACATACGAAACAGTGGATGAACACATTCACCTTTGCATTCATAGTATTCTTTCATTTCATTTAAAAGCATCTCATCTTCAACCAAATTACAAACATTATATATTATAATTTTAGGTTGAATAAATCTCTTTTTTTTCTTACAAATAATTTATTTTTAAAATTTTCTTTGGATTTTATCAAATCTAGTAATTTGTTAACGTCTTCTTTCTCTTTTAATCTAAACACCATTTCGCCATTCTGGCGTTGGTGAGAGATCTTGACTCGTACATCTGCCTCATCTAATTCCACGTTTTCAATAATTTCATCATATGCAACATGTCCAGATGATGTTGGTTTCACAATCAATTCATTTTCTCTCCAAAGGTCGTCTCCACGATTTCCAGTTCCCACTCTGAGTTCTCCACCATCTTATTTGTCCACCAAAATATCTTTTATTTCATCAATACTACTTTTAATTTCTTGTAAGTCATAGACACGTGAATGTAAAAGATGAACTGTCGTACTTTTGATATTTCTGGCAATCAATAAGTCAACAATTCTATCAATATCTTTCGTTAAATCATCACAAAGTCCCGTGAAATCCTTTTCAGCTTTAGTTTTCCTACAATTGGATAAAGAGTTTTAGCTTCTAACAACACTTAACTTGAATCATCTACATCAATCACACTTTCCGTATCTTTACCTATCAAATTTTCATTTCCCTTTTTATCCTTATTTACCCTTTTACTCTCTTCAAATTTAAGAGACATTTCACTCATAGCTGTAGTTGACTTAAATAAAATTCTCGATGTTTGTTCAAAAACAATGTAATTCCAACATCAATTTTTCATTTTTTCAATCGCGGCAAAGCCATAAGTATGAATTAATTAATACCTAATATAAACCATCCAAGAAAATGACAAAATTAAGTATATATCCAAAATTAAGCACTTAAAATTTTTCAAACACGCATCAAGAGAACACAAATTAAATGATCTTCAATCGAAAACACTAATCAAATATCCGCCCTGTCAGGCCCAGCTTACTTGTCAAGTTTGAGAGCTCACAGTTTAAAAACTAGACCATGTAAATGCAATAAAATGTATAACTCCCATTCAGGAACATGTCAACCAAACTAATTTTCGTATATCTTCAGAAGGTAGTTATCAAATCAAAAGCACTCTGTTTTCCAGATGTATACAAACTACCTCCACGTTAGGCTTCGTACACTTGATGTTTTTAACTGAGCACCAATCCCTAAATACACAATAAAACGTCACACGAAGCACTGAAACACATACCGGAATGATGAGGAAATACAAATTAAACACTTTCTTGCCTTCACAAACAATATTTACCACAAAAGATTTCAAATCTTAAGAGCTCATCAAACACGATGCCGTAGAAGTGGCGACATGCGCAGTAGGAGTTAATGATAAAAATGTCTTGAATTTTTTTATTTTAATTTTAAAAAGCTAAATATTTAGTTTCGTAGCATATCAGTATC